>JAHWFP010049858.1:22590-44636 GCA_023313725.1 Lithobius niger | reverse complement strand
TGCCTAGAGCCTTTACAGCTTCTATGTATTAGTGTAGTAGTGATGTAAGTGTTTTAGTAAGTGTGTGTTGTACTGGAGCTGGTAGCCAATGTTGGCTAGAGCTCCGTAATAAATCAATCAATCAATCAATCGCCAAACTGAACATTAAATAAATCCGTTGTCTTCATTACTGATATGAATGCTATCATATAAACAAGAACACAACTGTGATCTATGGATCTTGTTTTGTACAGCATATGTGATAGCACATATTGTTGTTGAAAATTTGCAAGGTAAGGCTCCAATGTTCAATGGACGGCAGTGTTGGGGGGGGGGGGAGTGACCAGCCTCCCCCTCCGCCCCAAAAAAGAAAAAAATGTAATATTTTTTTGTATGGCGGGAAGAAGGGTAATTAGTTTAGACTTATTTATGCTAAATTTTTTGGGTTTAAATAACAATATGCATCTTCTGTTACCGGCACCCTAGTTTTACTTGGCGGGACGAAAAAAAAAACACAACTACAACAACCACAAAAAACCCTGTTCTACACATATTTTGTGACGAGGCCCTGTGGTAGTCAGAATGATCACAATGTTTAGGAATTCTTATTGTTGTTAGATATAAATGTAACTTATGGCTATGGTCTTTGATGGGAATGCTATGCATGCAAACCGACTGAGGGCTGGTGGTTGAGCTGTAGCAGGAGATTGTTAAAAGTGTAAAACATTAACACCTCCAACTCATTGCACGAATGTGAAAAATAACTAGCACACTATGACGAGTAAGTACTTCAGCATATTTGTTTGTTTTGAGTTTCGTTTTGCCATTTCAAGGATTTTAATCTTTCTTACCTTTTTTAACTGCTTATGCATAAAGCAGTTATTAAAATACAGTCGGGGAGAAAAAGGGGCTTGCGTTGTGAGCTATTGTTAAATGACGTTTCGTCCCACTCCAGACGTTTATTTGAACGGGTATCGTATGGCCCTTATCGTATGGCCGGAAGAGACTGAAATATTAGTCCATTTTTTAAGACTTCGATTAGAAGACGTGCCAGCAAAATGTAGACGTTGTTATTGAACAGTTTATAGCTAAATCGTTTGCATGTGAAAGGTTGTAGGTCCTTGACTAAAATTGTTTGCCAATTATGTTTCTGTATGAAAAAAAAGTTGAACCGGAACTGGCCCAGCTTATTTCGGGTTTTGACAACATGCACGGAAAACGGAATTCTATCTGTTGTTAGGCTATTGGCGAATCAATGAAAAAAAAATGGCGGCTACTTTACGGATCGCGGGAAGGCTGTCCTAGGATTCTATGCGTATTGGCAATTCGTGTAGTTATGAGGCTCCTGCTAATCAGGTAATTATTGTATAATCGATTATTTAGTGTAACAGTTTGTTGTAGTATAATCAATTCGACAAACGTGTGAGACAACGGGATAGTGCATACTAGGTGCGTAGCTAACGGAATAAAGGCAGAATTATAAATTCATTCCACGATTACTTTCGATAGTAAAATAAACAATAGAGGGAACAAGCTTACTTTATGCGGCTTATGGGCAGAATAAGGGCTCCTCACCGATTGATCTCTCGTTGAGCTAGAATGACGTAAAATGATCAACTTAGCAACATTTTCGCATAAAGTTTTTGGACCAAATGCTTCGTTTGGCCGTCAGAAATTATTGAAAGCCGCACTCTTTGCGCTGACGGACGAGAGGCCGTTTTCTTCCCGTGTTCTCAGCTGATATATTTTTCCCATAAACAGTTCAGATAGGTGGGTTGTTATTGCCAGTTTCGTGTGGTTTTGTTGTTATTGTCGGTTAGGTTAGGAACCGGCTTCGGCATTTCACTTGAGGTAATGAACTGGTTGGGGTTTGGCGTTTTACTTGCCGGACTTTCGCCCAGTTTCATGCTTTCTGGAGCGGCGCGGTGCTAACTTTGGACCTTCACCACGGCCGAACGGTGCGTTTTCCCCAAAAAATGGAAGAGGAAAACATTACTCAGCAGGTAATTCTTAGTCCATTAAAAAAAAATTGGACGAGAGCCCGTTTTCTTCCCATGTTCCCTTTACGCACACGGCCCGAAATTCTAAAAAAGTGAAAGAAAACCTACTTTTAATTTTCACTGAAGGCACTACAAATTGGTCCCAAATTGCGGAAACTCGTTAAATCATCATTAACATAACCTAACCAATTAACTACCCCAGTATGAAATGCCAAACCCCAACCAGTTAACTACCTCAGTATATAAAATGCAAAACCCCAAACTTACCTAACCTAACCTAACCGACAATAACAACAAACCCACACAAAACCACACGAAACTGACAATAACAACCCGCATATCGGAACCACCCAATAGAGAGCTTTGTCTTTCGTCTATGAAAATAATAATGTTGCGATTTTTGCATTAGCAATTTATGTATTTCTTTATGACATTCTTGCACGAAACTGACAATAACAACCCACCCATCGGAAACCCACTCATCGTGGCACGGAGGGGAATCCGGTAGAACACCTATTGCACACAAGTGAAAAGGAAGTGCTCCACCGACTTCCCCTAGCCGCAGGCGCAGCGTGGCGAGGAACACCACTCCAGCCGAAACATATGCTCCCTTAGAAGCACATGCCACGTCCTAAGACGTGACAGTATACCCGCATCATTCCTGGACAAGTGATCTAAGACCCCTGGCCTCTCTACAGACGGATGCAGAGAGAAAAGCCTCCTGACAACTTCAGCCCCAGACCACCTAGCCCCCCAAGTTGCCATTTCGATCCCATCCAAAACCGGATTCATATCCCACGTTGCCATAACAAACGAGACCTCCCTCGAGTCCTGGTGACATTGGGCCCCACGATGCGCCAGTTCATCCGCAAGTTCATTGACGAAACAACTCGAGTGGCCCTGAACCCATATCAAGGAATCTTCCCTCCCCTCCTGCAGTGCCGCCCACAGTAACCTACCAACCTCGTACACAACAGGATGACTGACGTCCAGGGTCTCAAAGGAGCGTTGCAGAAATCAACACCCTGCTGCTGAGTCCGAATAGACCCGGATCCGCTGAAACCCTTGATCCAGACCTAAACCCAGAGCCAAAGCAATAGCTATCAGCTCTGCCATAAACGCAGAAGGCATGTAGTCCAAATGAAAACTGAACTTTTTCTGCAACACCACACCCCGTCCACCCACGTTTCACGAAAAAAGGAGGCATCACAAAAAACATCTGTGCCCTGCCTAGAAGCATACTCGTCCCCCCGAAACACCGGCAACAGAAGACCACAACGCACCCAAGGTGCGGAGGGCCGCACAACAATAGGGGCCTGAAATTTGCCCAGCAGATCACTATTCACAAGGGTTGCACCCATACCAAGAGAGCCAAGAGACTTCAGACTTCCGACTTCGACTTCCGAAGGGACTCAACATCCCACATCCCACAAGAACCCGAGCCGTCTAGCCCGCACACCAGTGGGTAACTCCCCGGCCTCAACAAACAGAACCTCCACCGGTGTTGACGGCAAGCACCCAGTCACACACCGCAATCCCTCGTTGAGTGCTACTTGAACCCCTTGAAGTGTTCACCGAAGAGGGGCTAGAAACAGCAAATGGAAGTCCGCAACTGCTCGAACATAAACGCGATAGAAACAAGAAACCACTGACCTCTTGGCCAGCAGTCTATTTGTTGCTAAAGTCCCCAGAACCCTGGTTCTCCCAGCTAAGGTGTCCCTAATCCCGGCAACCTCTACCTTCCAAGTCAGTTGTGGGTCTAGCATAACCCCCATGTATCGAACACAAGCGGAACACTCAACGACCGCCAACCCAACTCTAATAGTAGCACTAATTGGCGAGCCCCTACTGATTATCATCAATTTAGTCTTTTAGCCTGCGCCAACGAGAGGCCCCTCTCAGTTGGCAGTCCCTCACCCACAACCAAAGCATGCTCCAAAGAGGCTAGTAATGATGGAATATCCCGACCCACTAGCCACACGGCCACATCGTCGGCATAGGCCACCACTGCCACAAGGTGACTCAACTGAACCAGCACCTCGTTTGATCTTGTTCGAGTGAGCTACAATCCACTCTTGTGTGCCTTGCCTATTGTTGCCCCATTGTTACATATTGCAGCATTGCATTCTGGGGCCCCGCCATCTGTCCACCTTTTTTAAAATTCTTGTGCGCATACAAACTCTAATAAGCACTGCATGCTGGCCGTGCTAATAAACAAAAGCTAACTAACCTGAACACGTTAGTGTAGACAGGAGGTGTAGACCATCGGAGGTGTAGAACATCCTCTATGGCTTCATCCCCTTGGATAATTCCACACCTCCTCGGACATCGCTCTACCAAAAGTGTGCATTAAATCGCTTAAACCGGCCCATTGATGCAAAATCCAAGTTATAACCATTACCTATCTGGTACACCTATATGGGTGCACCTCTTTGGGTCACTGGACCAGATGGGCTCTTGAGATCCTGGGTGTGGGCATCTCTCTGCTCACTGAGCAACTCCTAGGCGGGTTTCCTGCTCCGTGTCTTGTCTCGGGACCACTTCCATGGTTCTGGTATCGAGAAGTTTACCTCTTCCTGATGTTCAAGCCCAGCAGGGGAGTAACGAGGGGTGTGTGGACATTTTCTGTGATGCGTCATTCACCATGAAGTCTAAGAGGGCGGTGCAGGGATCTTTATCCCAGCCTTCAAGTTGGGGTACAGTTATTGTCTGCCCTGCTTTCCATTTGTGTGCTTGGGGGAAATGGTCGCTGTCTCGATAGCTATTGACATTGGTATGGATTTATGCATCGGGAAGTTCAGAATTCTTTCTGGCTCGGTTGCAGCCATAAAGTGTGTCCGAGCTGCATTTAGGTTACTGGATATGTGTCATCCGGTCATTGTGGAAATTGCTGTTAAACTCATAAGCATTAGGCAGGGTGGGGAGATTGTGTCCATTCAGTGGATCCCTGGCCACTCTGAGCACTTTGGCAATGAGATGGCAGATGAACTCGCTAGACAGAGGTTTCTAGACAGACTGAACAGGGTTGGGTTCCCGGTTGCCCCAAGAGACCTACTTCCTGTTGTCAGAGCAATTTCGGTCAGTCAGTGGCAAAGTGAATGGAATGAGAGACAGTTGGCAGAAACTTGTATAGCATTCACCCCACGGTTACTGCCACTGCTGCCTTGAACAATTTAGCAAAGAAGGATGCTGCTATGTTGTCAACGCTCCGTACAGGACATTGCGTGTAGGGACACACGCTCACAGGTTAGGGTCGAGAGGGTTGCCGGTTTGTTGTTGTGCAGAAGAGTACTTTTTGTTTGTTTGTCATTTAAAGATTTAATGATGGTGTATGTCCCCACACCGAAGTAGAAAAGGGGCCCCTCAAACACAAACAAAATAACATAACAACATATACGAAAACAAAACTACAAACGACAAGAAAAAAAAACAAAGCTATGACCGCACGATATAGGAATTCTTTCAGTTTTTAACAGATTTCTAAACTGCTTTACATTACTTGCAGACACAGTCATTGAATCCACATCATTCCACAAAACTCCGGCATCATAAAAAACCCAATTTTACCTGGGGGGAGGCCAAAATTGTTTTCTATTACCTAAAGAAAATATACACTACCTGTAAATTTAATTGTATTCAGTTCCTGAGTGCTTGTTACCCTGGAAGATTCAAAACTCTCTCGATACGCCCAGCTGAACCGCCCATCTGCGCATGCGCCAGCACGTGCAGACCCTCCATAAATGGTATTACGGCGTTAGCCAACCATCTATTTTTCCTCCAGATATGTCAGCCATGTGGTGACTCCAGAGGGGAGGTTGGGTGGGTATTTACAGGTAGTGTATATTTTCTTTAGGCAATAGAAAACAATTTTGACCTCCCCCCAGGTAAAATTGGGTTTTCTACTTGCCGGCTGAAAATATCACACTACCTGTAAATTTAATTGCATTTACAGTTGACCTCGTCAATATAGGTGACGGGCACCATCATGGCGGGTTCCCAAGGGGGGTTCGCTGGGTCCCAGAGATTTGGTGTAGGCAGAGGTGTGAGACGCATCAGACCCAATATCTCAGGCAGTTTAATTTAGGCAAGTACTGCAGGGGGGAAGAAACTGGTTATTGTCAACGGACTGACATCAGTTTGAGAATTTTGATTCCGTTTAAAAGAGGAAGGGGGGGGGGATGAAAAGTAAGCTTAAAAATCAGTACCTGAAAGTCGGTCATGAAGGTTGATTCCGTCCATCTTTTTTTTTTTTTTTACATAGGGTGGTTGATTGAAGGGTTGATTGAAGGGTTGATTAACATTAAGCGGATTGGAGTGGCGAGGAATGAGGAATCGCAGGGTCATCAAGTGGTGTCGATGAGAGACGTCATTCCGGTCTGAAGTTTGTGAAGGTAGTTGATATTTAGAATTTGTGAATTATGGTCTTGTAGTAAAGGTGAAGCCGTAGCCCTTGGCAGAAGAGCGGCAATCCAGGCATGGAAGTTTCCTAGTCTGGGTGAGGGACATCCTACGCATTTCTCGGATAGCAGGAATGAAGGTTGTGGTGTTGTTCCATTGCCAAACTTGGCGGGCGACGTAGGACTCCTTAGGCAATAGGCATGGCTTGGTTTGCACGGATCCATTCTTGTGCCAGTTGGTGGTGTTCTCTTCGAGCGAGTTTGGGAAGAATGGGTGGATGGTCGATGGGGTTGTAAAGGTGAACATCCGCTGGGATTGCGGTGTTCCCGACGATGTATTCCATCTTGGAAGTGGTTTCTATTGTCTGGGTGCCACGAGTGGTGAGACGAATAGGCTTACGTGGAAGTGCCGGTCTGTGAATTTTGACGATGGGTTGACGAGAAGTTGAAATAGGTAGAGGAGATAGGCGTCGGAGTCTGGCATCAGAAAGTTCAATTTTACGTCGCATTTTCGTGTTGCTGGTCGTTAAGTTCTGTATGTTCAGCTTATAAGCGTCGATCAGCTTCCGGGCATTAGCAAGTTTGGTTTCAAGGCTAGCGCAGTGAGATGCAATGGGCTCACAGTTTTGTCGAAGGCGATTCATTTCCTTTTCATTGAGATCAAGTTTCTGTGCAGTTGCGTTGAAGAGTAAACTACAGTCACTATAGTTCGAAAGGGGGTTGGCAGGAAAGGGACTTGCGTCAAGCCCAAATGACGACGGGTTAGGAGTAGAAGAAGTGTTCGTTTCCATGGTGACCGTAGAAGGGTCCAGGTAGGAAGATGAGGAGGTGACAGTTGCCGGAATAGTGGATGGATTCATAATAGGTTGAATTAAGGCAGCGGGAACTTCGTTTGATGGCGTCGTACATTCACGGGCTTTTTTGTTTCTCATCTGAGTTGACCGGTCCAGAGATTTCTTGTTGTACAGTTGGATTAGTGGCCAGTCGGAAAGAGATATGGTTAGGCAGATCGAACAGGGGTCATTGTTGAAGTCGCACTGACGGTGGCGTTGACAGGCTGTGTGTGGGTCGTAACGTTTCTTGGAAGATACAATCCCCGCACATTTACAGACATCAGGTTTTCGGGCGGTTTTTGGGTCCCAACCTCTGACGAGGGACGGTGATTTTCCACCACGGACTTTGGGTGACATGGATACGGAGTGGAACTAGAGAACAGGGAGGAGAGCAGGAAAGGCGGCGTCTATCCGGGTCGACGAGGAACCCCAGCGCGGGAGATGGGTAGAGGGTCGCGGCAGGTGAAAAGCCCCAAGGCGGGAAGGAGAAACAGCCACAA
Organism: Lithobius niger; assembly: GCA_023313725.1. Classification (NCBI taxonomy): domain Eukaryota; kingdom Metazoa; phylum Arthropoda; class Chilopoda; order Lithobiomorpha; family Lithobiidae; genus Lithobius; species Lithobius niger. The sequence continues at coordinate 36,927 of JAHWFP010049858.1, read as the reverse complement.
CATATGTAATAAGGGATGGCAGGAGGAAGAGTTGAAACAGGGAGATAACCACCGGGAATGGAGTGCAGAGGTGGCAATAAGTTAGTACAACTGAAAAATTAGTCTGCCAGGAAGACGAGGTGGTGAGATTAAGTGTGAGTGGATTGTCGTTAATGATGATGTGGTAATGGTTCAGCCCCAAGACGTGGGTTGGTCACTGACGTGATGAGCCCCAATGGGCAGGAGTAGTTGACCTGATTTCAGCTAGCGGGCGAGTCAACTGTGAATGATGTTAATTGCTAAGAGTGCGATACCTACTACAACCGTGAATCAGGAATAATGAAGATGTGTTAACAGTCAGACATGACACAATTGAGCGTGGTTGTGTTGAGAAAGGCGGCAGATAGGAAAACGGTAAGTGACATGACTTACACATGAGGCGTGGAACCAATTTTGGACGAAACGAGTGGTGGTAATGTAGAGAGTTTCCAACATGATTTAAATAAGGGTTGGTCAAGGCAGAAATGGGACGGGTGGCAGAGTGTGCAGCAACGGTTGCCAGAATCGTGTCAAGACAAGGGACACCCGTGGCCGAGACGAAAAGTTGGAGGAGCGAACGGAGTTCATTGTCCAAGGGTGTGACAGGTTGAAAGCGGTTTCCGTTGATGAAGCGTGGCAGGAGTCATGTATGTGGAGAGGTCATAGGATGAACACATGAGAAGGAGCACGAACAGAGTTATAAAGGGGCAACCTATATAACGTTGGGAAACCTAGTTGGATTCATATGATTTACTGGAAGCCAGGACATGGTAAAGTAGAGGCACCACAAGCTGGCAAGCAACAAGTTCATAAATCCAATAAGTTTCAAAGGGGTGCTCATGGAAGGCGATTACATAATTGCTGCCGTGATGGTTGCGCGGGCAATGATAGGACAACAATGCTGGGGTTTCAGGCACAAGGTTGGCCGGAGGTGTTGAAAGGGTCGAACGGAGGGGTCCATAGTGACAGAGTCAAGGACGCGTGTTCGACAAAGGAGGCTGATGAGTACAGCGCCCGGCATTCTCAGGCAGTCACCCATCCGAGTACAATCGGGCCAGGTGCTGCATAACTTCGGTGATTGGGTGAGGACCGGCCTTGACAGCATGGTACGGTCGTGGACAGCTCATGTTATCGTTCTCGTTGGGCTAAGAATTGCCTATAATTGGTGAAGGTTTGTTTGTGTTCGGCGAACGTTCCATGGGGTGTGTGTGCACAGTGAAGGCCAGCCGTCGTTCGGCGAAGGTTGTGTATACGTTCGGCGAAAACCTGTCCACGTTTGGCGAAGGCAAGCTGCATTCGGCGAGGGTTGAACGTTCGGCGAAGGCTTTTGCGTTCGGCGAAGGTTGTGCACCTGGCGAAGCCTTACCTACGGTCGGCGAAGGTTGGCTGTATTCGGCGAAGGATGAATGTTAGACTAATGGTGGAGGATCGCTTCCCTTGGACTTGCGGTGAAGGTTCAGGGGAGGATTTACATTGCTTGTATGAGTTCGTTGAACCTGTGGTTTGGGGCATTTCGACGAATTTCAGGCATTCTCGGTGGGCTGGTGCAACTAAGAAGCGATTCGTCAAGACGAGAGCATGAGGGAAGTGACACTAATAATTTTATGTAGTTAACAACAACTAATGTTGATAGTGGCTATAATATTGATTTAATATTGTAACAGTCATGGTAAGTTGTCAGGATCAAGTGGCAATCAAGTGGCAATCAGATAACATAAACCTTGGTCGTACTGTAATTTACACACTAGTACAGCGAGGCGGCAGGAAGATTACAGAGATAGTCAACACGGAAAATAAAACCATCGTAATATACGTATAGCCAAAAGGTTGTAGACGTAATAGAACGAAACCATAGCATATGGTCGGTATATACGACAGCTACAGGAAGACACGCAACCAGAAGGCGAAGGACATAGCCGATGGTACATATCAGCTTCGTCGGAGGATGCGGTACACGTGAGATTGGTGTGAGAAGGTCAAAGGTTACCATGAAGGTGTCGAAGTGAAACGATTAGCGAAGATTCATCAGTTGTGATGTTCGGCGGGCAATACGGGTTGTGGGCAACGTTCATGATACTTGTGAAGAAGATCATGACGGATGACTGAAGGTACATTTACCGGTCAGCATCGGCATGGGTGGTACATAAGTAGAGGTTTGAGATAGCCGAATGTTGGGCGAGGGCTCGAGAAAAGGGCAAAGGCCGTATGTTCGGCAGGGCCAGAGTTCGGTGAGGGAAATTTACCATTCCCATTAGCGGGAGACAAGGGGGGGGGGGATTGAAGCTTAATGGTGCGTCGACAACGAGGTCACTAGCGCCAACCGCAGTCGCAGTGCAGTGGTCCGGGTTGCCACTGCACGGCAGATTACAGAGATGTTATTCAAACCCCAAATCTAAAACCTGTCATACATCTGTACCTCCTGCAAGAATTGAAAAGCACCGGACGGGAGTACAAACTTATCACTCAACAGACGTGTAATGCCATGCGGAAGAAGGGAACGATGACGAAAATGGAAAACAATGGAAAAGTCGACCCTGTTCGTTGTCCAGGAGGTCCAGGAAGGGGCAGGCGACGATCATGAAGGAAAGCAGCTGGGCTCATCTTGTAATTCAGATGGATCAATCATCAAAAAGGTAGATAGAGCAGCAAAAGATGTGTTTGGCCCATGGCAAAGCAAAGGGTTCGGCGAAGGCTTGTTATGCGGTGAGAGACCCGTGGCAGTCAGCAAAGGCTGGTGGTTATATTCCCCTTTCGCCGAAGGTAGTGTTCGGCGAAAGCAAGTGTCTTTCGGCGAAAGATTAGTGGCTTTCGGCGAAGGCTAGCTAACGTTCGGCGAAAGTTTGTGGTGTTCGGCGAAGGCTTGACTTTCGGTGAAAGGTAGAATCGGCACGGGTGGAAGGCTTGTACTTCAAGCAAGGCAAAGAGACTTTCGGCGAACATGGGTATCCGTCAGGAACCAGTTCATCAATGAGGAAACATCTTCTAAGGTTTTCCGACGAGCGTACGAAAGTGAAGTCAGATGGTGGAATGCAGCAAAGAAGAGGAAGAGAGAACGTTCGGCGAACGTGCTCAACCGAAACGTGCATACGTAAGAAGAATGAAAGCAAACATCAGGGAGGGATCTTTCGGCGAACGGAGTCTTTCGGCGAACGTTGAAGCGGGAGGGTAACAATGGCGGTGTGTCGCAGCTGGAGGCTGGAGGAAAAGAGATGGTTGGCTAATGCCGTAATACCATTTATGGAGGGTCTGCACGTGCTGGCGCATGCGCAGATGGGCGGTTCAGCTGGGCGTATCGAGAGAGTTTTGAATCCTCCAGGGTAACAAGCACTCAGGAACTGAATGCAATTAAATTTACAGGTAGTGTGATATTTTCAGCCGGCAAGTAGAAAAAGGATTTAGCCGTACACTGCCTTGGACAAGCTTCTCTGAAGACCTTGTGTGAATGGTCATGCCTGCTATAGAAAGTTGCTGGCCTACAGTATCTGTTCTTATCAAGAATAGTATGTCTGTTGCAGCTCTTATATAGTACTAGCACACCTTGTTCTCCTTCCGACGGGTTTGGCTCAATTGTGGGCCATTCTTTCTTGTTCACCATCTGCATCACACATTTATTCCGCACAAATTTGTTATCAATCTTTCTTACAGCGTGGCGCTGAATTTTTTGAGAAAGGACTCTCTCACCTGTGTCCCATACATCACTAGCATGCTCGACCACTGGACGAACCATAGAGTGATAGGCAGCTTGTCTAGCTTCTGTACTGGAGTCCCGCAGCACACGTTAAATAAAATTTGTAAGGCGGATACCTTTACCATAAATTTCCTCCACATGTCTAGACCAGTTAAGAGTTGATGTAATAGTAACACCTAAGCACTTCGCCTCTTCTGCAGATGCAATACTCTCCCCGTTAATGAAATACTGCTGGGGTTCCCCCACAGACTTGCGGCTCATAGTCATCATTTTAGTCTCGCCAACATTTAATTTCATTCCCCATGTTCCACACCAAACATCCACAGCTTGAACATCTAACTGAAAGAACTCTCTGTCAGCATCCGACTTGATCCCCTGCACAATACCATTATCATCAGCAAAGAGATTATTCTTCAAGTTGAGCTGGTCGGGTAGATCCTTCACATAAATCAGAAAAGGACATGGACCACTGACTGTTCCTTGTGGAACACCAGAGGCAACTTCCAGCTCATCGGACTCTACTCCATTTAGAACAACTTTCTGTTTCCTTCCAGTAAGGAAGTTCTCGTACCATTTAATAATGCCCCTATGAATCCCATACGCAGACATCTTCTGAAGGAGCAAACTTTGGGGAACCACATCAAAAGCCTTTGCTTGATCAAACTGGCACCAGTCCACCTCATACCCCTGGTCCATACCCTCCACAATCTGGTTTACCATTTCCACCAGCATGAGCTCACATGAAGAATTCCTTCGAAAACCAAGCTGCCTGACGGATATCAGCGAATGCTCTTCCAGATGTCTGTAAATATTGCTAACAATGAAGTTTACTGCAGAGACTCACAATTGAGAACGGGCGATAGTTTCTCTTTTACTTCTGCTGCCTTGCTTAAAGATCGGTACAACCTGAACTTTCTTCCAGTCTATGGGAACTTTGCCTTGTTGCAATGACTGCTGGAAAATCGTCTGCAAAAACTGTGACGAAATATTGGCAGTTTCCTTCAGGAAACGAGCTGGTATGTCATCCGGGCCACAGCTTTATTTGCAGACAGCTTCTGAATCAAAAGGGTGATTCCAACACTGGTAACGTTGACCAGAGGCATAGTAAAAGTTGTCTTTTGTTCAAATGGCGGTGGAACGTATGTACCGTTATTGAAAATACTTTGGAAGTATCGGTTCAGCATATTTGGTTTCTCGTCGTCATCAACAATGTCTGCACCCTCTGCGCCTTCCAGCAAGATAATTTCGTTGGCTTTCGTCTTCCTTTCGGAGTTGACTGTCTTCCAAAATAATTTTGACTCACATGCCATCTTCGATGCCAAGTCACCCATAAATTGACTCTTCTGCTGCTCCAGCATTACTAAAGTTTCATCCCGAAAGGATTTTTGTGGCATACCCATGTCCTTTTGACTTTCTGGGACTTACCGGGGTTATTCCCAACTGGACTGAAATGGCGATCTGATCGTGGGGTTCTCCGTACAGTCAGACTGGTTGCGCCTCATTGCGTCGGATTGTGAAATTTTGTAGGCGTTCCAAGCGGTTTGAGGTGTAATGGTGTAGGTTTAAGTTAGGTTAAGTTTAGAGTGAGCATGTAGCAGTGTGGCTTTTTACAAGTTCAAATAACTACAGGGTGTCCCCGAATGTACTCCGTTATTCCATTGTTTAATAAAACGCAAACCACAAATGTTATCAACAAACGGATATTTTTTTAACTGAAAGCACAACTCACCAAGTTTTCCCAACGGCCGCTGCAGCCTCGCGTGCTGCACTGTGTGCGCGCCACGCGCAGTACGCAGGGTGCACGTGCAGCAGATTTTCTCATGAATATGGCGACCATTCAGCAAAAGACTTTGTGCTTTTACTGGCTTGAAGAGTTAAAGCCAATAATCGCTGTTCAAAGGCAGTATCATACGTAATATCCTCTATCAGAGTCACCTACAGATAATAAGATTGCTAGGTGGATGCAGCAGTTCAAGGAAACCAGCAGTGCAGAAATGTAGAAATGTAGATATTCTAGGTGCAACAAAAGGGTGCTCACGTGGAGACTCATTAAACTTGGTGAGTTGTGCTTTCAGTTTAAAAAAAACCGTTTGTTGATATCATTTGTGGTTGATTGATTGATATTTTATTGAGCTTATTGGTTGAATTGAATTTATTTACAAGAGCCGTGACCTGTAGCCTTACGCCCTGTTACAGAAGCTAATTGAAGTCCTAAACAGTAAATAAACAACACCCACTACCGCACTCCAGTCTCACAACAACGTGTGTCACTACAACGCGTCTCACAGCAACGTGTATCTCCCCACTATATGTGCAAGAGGCAGTCCAGGCGAGCACGACCTGGAGAACAAAAAGAGCCATTTCTAAAGAAGCACATGAGTGAGCCTGGAATACGTCGCAATGGCACGCAAACGGAGGCAGGAGCTCTGGCCGCCAGTAAGATACAACAAACCCGAGAGAGTTGGATAAGCCGCAATGTATGTCGCGATAACGCGCCTCTGAGGTGCATGCGCTCGGCAAAAAAGCAAGTAATGCTCTACCTTCTCCTCAACACCACAAGTCACGCATAGCGACGAAACCGCCCAGCCTAGCCTGTATTGATGGGCCAACAGCAACGAGTGGCCGGTACAGAGCCTGGACACCACCTTCACTGCCCACAATGGGAGACAGACCAGCACAGAGCCCAGGACGCACCGTGGCTGTAGCTGGTGCAGGGACGGGCCTGTCGGTGCCTCGCTCCACTTAGACTCCCACTTCCGTAGAAACCACGCACGTAAGATCGGCTTCTTCGAACCGACAGAGGTTGAAAGGACAATACGGGTCACATTCGCACTATGTGCTTCCCTCGCAAGACTATCTATTAAAACATTGCCATGCACTCCTGCATGTCCTTTAGTCCACCTGATAGTGATATCACACAATTGCAGGACAGCCCACACCTTCCGGCTGTACAGTACAGACGACCGGTTCACTCACATCCAGGCTGGCAACAGACTGCTGGACTGTGCGAATGGCAGACTGAGAGTCTGACACGATCACACAAGATGGCACAATCAAGTCCAGGACGACATCCAAAGCGACCGAAATTACCACCAACTCGCAAAAGGTGCTTGACCCTGTAATTTCAAGGGTTCACTGCAGACTTGTTAAATTCAAACTTCTTTACTTCCTCCTTAGACATAACGCAATTTACAAAAAATAAACATTTAACAATCCGCACGTGAATCGAGAAATTGTCCAACAAGACAGTTCGTGCATGTTGGGAAAGACCTCTTTTCGCGCCAAACCATCCTCATTATAAGGGCTCGTTCCCGCCCAAAATATGGAAACACTTTCAGTAAATATGGAAACACTTTCAGTTCGCACGTGTCTCGTACGTGGAACTGTAACCAAATACCCGGCATTCCAAAGTTGGCCAATGTTTCCTTTTCGTTCGAGTAGAACAGCTTAATTAGCCCTAATTACAGTCATTAGGTAATTACGGTCCAGTCAGCAAGCAAGAGATGGCAACTTTACACCTCCAACCCAACGCTGTGTTTTGTCCGCAACAAATCACGGTAAGTGCAGGCCACTAGTGATGCATATCACCAGGAACGCTGTACAGAAGGTAAAGATCGATCTCCAACCCTCTGAGCACAAACACATCACTGCACTTTGGCTGCACTGCACACCACACCAACACTGCACAACACATTTTGCACACTTCCACCACTGCACACTGCAGCACACCGCTGCACTCTTCTGCACATTGCCACACAGCACTGCACTCCACAACACCAGTCCATATCCACAACACGGCAACAGGACCATCTAAATACCAAACGGCCCCACTGACACACCAAATACGACACACCAACTTTACACTCTGCAGCACTCAGGAAACTCTCTCTTTAACGAGCAATCCATCCACTTATGCTTACAACACACCACAAGAAAGCCTTCAAAAAAACTTTCTTTTCGCTCCATCACTTCTCTTGCTACCCTAAACACACCATACCACAAAATACCACACACAACAATCCACCTCTCTGGATCCAACTCAAAAGTACTGTTCACCACTGGAGAAAACACATTTTTGCCATGGCAAACCCCCCTACACTCAGCATTAGGGCGTTTGTCACCCTTTCCCCAGCAAAAAAGTAAACATGCAACACATATCCAAACAATGCTAACAATAACACTGTAAACCTTGCATGTTAGCAACAAGAAAATCTCGTCTGACACAGAATTCAACAACACTTTGGGAGAAGCAAGCGCACACTGCAGCTTGCGAAAAGCTTTCCCGCAACTACTGACCCCTCCCACTTTGTCTGGTGCCCCTTTGTTCACACTGACAGCCAAAGGCAATACCAACTTTGCATAGTTATTTAACATGTGCAAGCCATCACCAGTCAATGCTAACCTAGACTTGACTTTTTTCTTCGTGTTTATAACCAGTAAAGCTGATTTTGCTTCCACTTTCACTACAACTAGGCACCTACACATTTCCTTTACCCTCACAGACAGAGGGCCACTAATAGCTTCCTCGTTTACTTGTCTGCTCGTGACATTCCCAGGTTTCCCTCCTGAATCCCACACCTGATATCGCCTGTACAACTCTTTACCTTTCACTCCATTCTCTCCTTCCACTACCATGACATTGATTCCAACCTCATTACTGGTAGTAGCCTGTGCAAACTCATCTTTCTCTCTTTCCATCTGCGATTTCCCTCTTTAACCTCACCTTACTTCCGTAAACTAACTCCGCAGGAGTGAAGTTTGCCGTCTCACAAAAAATAGACGTACTTGCAAACTTAGCTGGTGCTAAAACATCATTCCCTTTGTCAGGATACTCCAAATCTAAAGCCCTGCTACAGTCTTCCCTCGTTCCGTGCAACCTTTCTACAGCCTGAGACTGTGAAAGATAAGGCTTACTCTTTACAAGGCCGATTTCACACTCCTTCAAGAAACAAGCTGCCCGTTCAGAAACAAACGGTTTTCCAAGATTCAATTGGAGTTCCACAGAGAACCCAACCCTTGAACAAATCGCTAAGCTTTCATTTACTACCGTGTGTGAGTTAGTCTCCCTGACAGCCACTGCTTCCAGATACCTAGTCGCCCTTTCACAAACCTTTAAGACATGCGTATTTCCGTCAGACGTCACTTTGAAAGGCTTTACGAAGTCCACTTCCACCTTAATGAAAGGCTCTGCCACAACCGGAACTAAAATCATTCCGTCCTCTCCCTTCCTCACACCTTTTCTATATTTCTTACAGATTTCACACCACTCTATCCAATTTTTACATTGTGCACACATTCTTGGCCCATGCACTACTTCTTGCAACCTGGCAATGTTCGTTTCCGTGGCCATGTGCCCAAAATAGGCATTAACATGTGCCCTCCTTACCAGTTGCTCCGTAAGCATTTTAGGTACCTCTACCTGATCACCCGTCTTGGTGCCATTTGCTGCCGACCATTTCCTACTTAAGACATCATCCTTCCAAAAAAAAGATGTCCCTTCAATGTCAGCTGCCACTCGACATCCCTCCAACCCAGGATCAAGCACCTGCCCTTGCTTTAAAACTTCAGCTTTAACAGCTAACAAGTCTTGAATTCCTGATGTCAGCAAACCTCCATTTCCATTCCTTACAACCTTTTTACTAATTTCCGTACTCCTTACAGAGTCGGCCACAACACTAGCTTGTTTATTGACTAAAACGTGTTGTGACTGGACAACTGTATCATTTTATGCAAGCCCATTATCTTCGACCTTGACACTAATGTCACTGCTTTCAGCAATTACCTTATTTTCACTTGCAACATTTCTAACACTTTCCTCCGTTTCCTCATCTTTAACTTTAAAAAGACCATCCAATACATCACCATCAATAAATTGATCTACAGCCTGTTTTTCGTTACTTTTCTTTCCATTGATACCTGTGTTGGACCTAGCTATCGCAGTCCGTGTTTTGTTTACCTTTGTTTCAATTTTCTGTAGCTTTTCGTAAGACTTTTGGCTAAGCAGAAAGTCGTACGCTTCGTCCTTAAAAAATGGCGACACGCCGCATTCCAGCATAATGTAGCCATCCTCTGTAGCCAACTTTACCTTTGCCACAGGAAAGTCTGTCACGTTTTGACTTACAACTGACGACAAAACAACTCGTTTCCCTGTGAACGAACTAGGCTCTACTATTTTACTTGAAACCACATCCATAAATGCACCTGTATCCAGCAAATAACTACCAGGCTTTCCATTTATTGTACATTTCTTACATAACTGGCTTTCCACCGAGTATGTACCACCTTTACCTTTAAGAGAGCTGACCTCCTTTCCCTTGTGCACACTAGGCAATTGAGTACATACATTTCCCACTGACGCTTTAGTACCATTGTTGGGACAATCCCTTTTCAAATGCGAGCTCGAGCTACAAATGTAGCACTTACGTGGCTCGTCCGCCTTTAAAGGCGCTCTCCTACTAGACTGAGTATTGTCGTTAGCTTGCGGCCTTGCTTGCGCATTGTAAGCCGAAGCTGTAGTGCCATTGCTCGTACCATTATTACCTGAACCATTTCTAGTACCACTATTGCTATTGTTACCATTACCATTGTTACTGTTCCAATAGTTACTATGGTAAAATCCACCCACATTAGTCAGTGGAGAGAGTGTTAGCGACGCGACCAAAGCCTAATTACCACAAATCTGTTTATATTCATCCGCCAGCTAAAACAACGACGCAGAAACAGCTTAACAATGCACTCGCGCGAAGTTTTTTTCATATAATACTAACAATTTCATATTTTTTACGGTAGTGTGACACTATAGCATGTCTTTATTATTATTATTATTGTTTAACGATTAATGGTGTGTATGTCATTTCTTCAATACCAAATTTTATTAAATTGGAATAATTTCTCTTTCCAAATTTGATGGCCCTGACAAGGGCCGTTTTGATTTGGCCTTTAAAAAAGGCCGTTTTGGGGGGGGGGGAGACAAACTGTAACGAATGTCGTAGCCTACTCCAATCCTTACTTCGCTTCATTCAGAATTACTGGAGTTTTCGTCACTTGATCCATTTACTTAAATGCCAACTTTTCAACAACCAACCCCACACCCTTTCTATACCAACCTTTGACTCCACACCCTTTCTATACGGTTCAGTTCGCAGTGGTAGGAAGGTCTGAGAACGATGTGTCTGGAGTGCAACAAGGGTGTTACGATACGAAAATGGTCGTACTGTGTTTTTGCACCTTCAATTAATGCGTACAATTCTCGGTTCAACATTGTGTCATTGAACGCAATATCTTATTCTTGCAGCCAAGCTTGCATGTCAGTTTTCCGTGAACTCTTCGTCGGTATTTTTCCTCCTTCACAGAATGGTGTGAAGCTTTATCCAATACGATGACACTGTTGACACTGTTTGGTTGTATATTATAGGCAGCAGCTAAGTTTCAAACCACTTCTCAAATCTGTCACCGTCCATTTCATCATGGTAATCGCCCTTTCCTTTCCTTGCTTAAAAAAACGAGATTGGCAGCAGGTACAAATCCATCGTCGTTTCAAGTATGCAAAATAATGAGCCGTCTTCCTTTCCCACTTGGTGCTTTTAAACCAGTTGTCAACCCCTTGTGAAATGCATCACACTTGATCTTCACAGTCGTATCTGTCCGAAACACTTGATTTCGTGTGGCCAGCATTCACCCATGTTTCATCCAAATAGTAATATTCTTTTTTTAACGTAAGTTTTTTGTGGCACGCAAATTCCTCCGCCGCCATAAAACAATATCGTCTCGTTCAATGAGCAGACTGTCGGCGCTGACGTTTACGGAAAGCAATCCCCATATCTATCATGATTCGCCGCCGCATTGTTGTCCGTGAAAAATTTGTCAGAGAGAGAATTGTCTTCGTTTACGGCAGATGTCACTTTTTTAACAGTTGGAATGTCGTCATTGCGATAAAAATCATCAACTCTTTTCCGAATCGCTGAAAGCGTAAATTCATCGTATTTTTGCATGCGTGTTTTCGTACAGTTGCTCAGCTTGCGTTTGCTTGGCGTACCGTAGTCAAACACCCACCACTTACTTTGAATTCGGTTCGGCAACGATAGATGGCAGCTTCGGACAGGCCGCACAACAATCCTGTGTCTTTCGCAACTTCATCGATAGATTTCTTTGGATCACGCTGGTGCAGTTGGCTGTAGACATTCATTACAGTTTGCTTTTGGGAACTGGAAAGGGGCTTTTGACGGGGATGACACTTGTAAAATGATGCTGGAGAATCCATCGCTTGCACTGTTGTTGTCATCGCCGCCATGTTGGAACTACTTCCGCGTGGAAGACAAGTTGCTGCGAATGTTTGCGATCTGCTGAAATTACCAGTCGACCTTTTTTTACTATTTCAAGAAAAGTATGTATGACTGAATACCGTCCCTGAATACTTTCCGAGAGATTTTCATTCCTTAAACGTTTTGGTTAACGGTGGGAAAAAAGCGTACTACATTTTGTCTACTGTCGTAATCCAACTTCAACACAGGTGTGAAGAGGCTCGTCGCATCGCTAACACTCTCTCCACTGACTAATGTGGGTGGATTTTACCATAGTACCATTCCTTTGGTTGCCTCCACCATTTTGCGAATTACCACTCCCTCCATTGTTTCTGTTACCTTGACTACCTTGATAACCATTACCATTCCGATACCTGCCATAACCATTACCATTGTTACCTCCTCCACGGTAATTATTTCTGCCCTGTGGTCCGCCATTTCCATTGTCAGTCCCACTCCCCTGTCTTAGAACTGCTTCTTGGCGATTAGCGCAGTAATCGTCTGCAAGCGAAGCTAAATTCAAAACAGACTCTTGTTTACCCTTATCAATAAGCCATACTCTTATCGGACTTGGTACCTTATTCAAAAAATCCTCTATTAATATCTGCTGGAACAATTTTTGGAAAGAATCCCCACAATCAAGTTCCTTAACCCATTCAGTACCCAGTGTTGTCAAAGTGTGAGCAAAATCTAAGTACGTTTGTTTATCAATTTTTTTTGCTGATCTAAACTCGTTATGTAAACACTGCTCTGTAACATTAAATCTTACTTTAAGAGCTTTAACACACAGATCAAACTTTGCAAAGTCATCATCAGAAAGACGCATGAGTGTTTCCCGCGCTTTCCCTGTTAACAAAGATAACAATCTGAAAGGCCACTCGTATTTGTTAAAGCCCATCCTATCACAAATTCTAGTAAAACCAGCCAAGAAAATTAATATGTTGTCATCCTTCTCCCTGAAGGGTTGGCACAACTTCGACATGTCATAACGTTTTTCTTGTTGTACAGACTCTGTTTTTACCTTTAATTGTTCTTGCTTAAAGGACAACTCTCTTGCCTGAATTTCATCATTATGCTGCCTAGCTTTTTTGCTAATGCGCAGCTCATGATCCTGTTTCTCCCTCGTTAATCTATCTTCTCGTTATCACTTCTCCCGTTCTAGCTCTTCGTGACGATCCAATCTTTCTCTTTCTATAGCTAATTTTTTTCTTTCAATTTCGTCTAGCCTAGCCAATTTCTCCCTCTCAAATTCTTCCTCCCTTTCCTTTCTTTTTCCCTTGCTAATTTTTCCCTTGCTAATTCGTCCTCCTTCTCTCTTAATTCTTTTTCCCTTGCTAATTTTTCCCTTGCTATTTCGTCCTCCCTCTCTCTTAATTCTTTTTCCCTTTCTAATTTTTCCCTTGCTAATTCGTCCTCCCTCTCTCTAAAAGCCTCCTCCCTTTTTAATTCTTCTTTTCTTACACTTAACCTTTCCTTCTCTAATTCAGCCTCTAAAATTCGCCTTTCCTTTTCATCTTGCTTTTCCTGCCTTTCCCTTTCCTTTAGTTCCTGTTTTTCTTGTAATTCCCTCTCTTTTTCTTCATTTATTACCCTTTTAGTCTCCTCTACAGTTTTAACTGCTTCTGCGAGATCATCAGCCAACAAAGTTTCTTCCTCCAACCCACCTTTAAACATAGCTAGAATTTCACTTTTTCGCTTAGGTGCTTGCAACCCTAATTCCTCGCACACAGCTTTCAAATCAACCACAGTTTTATCACTAAGCAACTCCATTGTAAAATTACTTAATTACCTAAGTAACCAACAATCAAAAAATAGCACCAACACGCACAACAGTTCCCGCAAGCTTTAAACAACACTTTTTTCCCAAACGTCCTAATACCAAGGTGTAAAAAAAGTTTGCCACAGCTCACCTGTTGCCGCGTTGTGGAGACGCTGCCAAGACGACTTCTACATCTAAACTGACGAACCCAGACTTGCACTGACGATGACTTCAAACTCTTTCGCTTCTTCCATTACCGTAATTCGCCGAAATCTTCCTTCTCACACGACGAAGTGCAGCATTACCGCCCACTCTTGCTGATCGGAATGTTCTCTGTCCCTCGTCCAGTCGCAATCTTGTCTGCCCGCTCAGCTTTTCCGTCTCTTGACTCGTATTTCTTGAACAGCAGGAAGCCCCTTTAATCTTCCTCCCACGCTGGTTGCCGCCAAAGTCGAAATTCTGCCACGGAAAGTGAACCCACTGAGTTGGAGAAGCTCACCACTACCATCTAAGTTGACTTGACCACCGACTTTCGATGCAGCTGTGTCCCTTTAACGTGAAAGTCCGGATGT
>JAHWFP010049858.1:0-17590 GCA_023313725.1 Lithobius niger | reverse complement strand
AAAGCTTGTCCGTGTTCCATACAGGTTTTAACTTTTAGACCCTTACTTTTAACTTTTAACGATACGTTTTTGTTTATTAATCCGTGTTACTTTTAGAATTGTATTAAATAGGTGTAGTGGTGGATGAGGGGTGGGGTATGTGTGGCACCTTTATAATTAATTTGTTGTTTGTTTTGTTGTGCCGCCTTTAAGCTCGGTAAATAGCTTTGGCCCTTACTAACCTGGCTATGGCTAGTGTTAACAATAGAAACCAATCCTTTAATCTTCAGTCTATATCTTGCAGCTGGCGTTTGCTAAATGGCATTGTTGCATAATAACAATGTTTAAAACAATATAAAACAATCAATCTGGTCATTTAGAGCGCCGTAACCCTTGAACCACTTGACCAATTAGAAAAGGCCTTATGGAAAGGCCACATCTACGGAGCAATACCTGTAAAATGAGCTAAGAACCAGCTTTACAGGACAAATAGTTTGACCTGTAGAGAGGACATACGAAAGGTACATCCCCAGAACAAGACCAAGAACAAGACCAAGACCCAAGAACAAGTTGTCTATTTGGCCCCTCTCTGTATCTCGGGTTTGGTTGGACTGAATTTCACAATTTTTGGACTGTAGACAGGCCTTGACTAATCAAGGCTAGATTCCAAATTTGGTTTAAAAATTTTTAATTTTGACGGAGTAATTAGCTCTCAAAGTTGAAAGTTTAACACAGAGATCCTAGGTCGACCCTTACTAACACTGGCGTAACACTGGCTATCGCCAGTGTTAATAACGACATTCATTGCTGTGTACGTTCAAGTCTGACTCACGCTTCTTCCCCTTTTTCTTCCTCCTGAACTCCGACATGTTGGACAAGCTTTTCGTCCATGCTCTGCTATTTTGTGTGACCATGCCGCCATTTTGATGGAAGGAGTAATTTATTCAACCCCCGATTGAACTACAAGTTCCACATTTAATAGATATGTGTGCCTCCTTAGCCTCCTACGAACTGTTTCATGCATTTCAGCCATCAAAATCCGTTTGTGTAGATTTTATGGATTATGTGAATCTTTAAAGGGACATAAATCCCTCCGTTCAGGCCGCTTTACCCTGCGTCACCTACGCTAAAATATAGTTCAAACGACCGCAGTGCGCATTGCTCTATGACACTAGTCATACTAATTTCGGTGCCGCTGCAACGTGACATATCGTACGACCAAGTTGCAAACGTGAGCGAAGGATTAATTATCCTTCCTCCAGAGCCCCGGCTTGCCAGCGATGTGGCGGGAGTTATATACCGCTCGGACCGAGCCATTTAAAACAAGCCTAACAACATTCACGCGCCACTACTGACATCTGTATCGTACCCTTAGACCAGCAAATGAAAGGTAAATCAGTTTATATAAAACTATTTCCGGTAATGTATCGAGTGAAACTGTTAAAATATACCGGAGGGAGTTATGTGCCTTTAACTGTTTGCGACCTAAACGGTACGAACATTAGGAAGGATGGGAAGGACAAACTGTCATGCTGAATGCAACAATAATGCGTCTTGGGCCATTATCTTGAATAAACACCCTGTTGGACTTAAACATTTGGCTTAACGTCTATTTTACCGCACCATGGGACAAGATCCAGACTGACGGACCTCGAAGTATAAAGCCTGGCCAGGCCGGTGTGGATCGTAGGGCTATAACTCTCCCATGTGATATTGTGACTCCACATATCCACACTTACGGGACTAGGGCGAGGTACGGGGATCGGATCCACGGTCGGCTATACCTACAGGAAACTTTAACACAAAATCCACAAATAAAATATAGAATGGAATGTGGAAAATTTGAAATGTGTTTGACAGTGCTTTCGAAAATTATCGTGGAGACGGACAAACAGGCATCAGAACAGAATGCATAGCTCCTTTGCTCGGCTTTGCACTGCACTTCACGAAAACAAGTTTTACAAAAAAAAAAAAAATAAGTTAAGAACATCGTATTGGGGAGTAAGCTACTTTATTTCGAATACAGCAGTAATTAACATGATTTCCACAAATGTCTCAAAAATTATCACAAGATTTCCCTTGTACGAAATTTTCCGAACACTTGTGAGCAAAGTTGACTCCTTTTAGTAAAAATTCAGTGATAAATGTGAGAGAAACAAAACAAGGAGTGAAGATGCTGAAGAAGATGTAGAAAAACGAACAGAAGCTGGCGATCCAAATGCCGATGAAAATCAAGATCAGCAACCAGAAAATCCGGTTGAGGCAGGTTGCACCATCACCCCCAAGGCCCATCTTGGATTATCCTGAAAGTAAAAAAAAAAAAAATATTATAGGTTAACATTACCGCAAAGTCTTTCAAGCATCAGGCGATTTTAGTTTCAGTATAGTTTCCAATAGTTTCATTGTAGTTTCAGGAACGATTTACGTAAGGAGGGACATGTAGAAGACAAAATGGAAGTATTGGGGGGGGGGCGGTGTTTGGAGTACCGAAGAATTCCGACTGGAGCCAGTTTTCCCCCGAAATTCTAAGGACTTTTTCCCCCTATTTCTGTTTTTATCGCCGTTCTGAAAGGTTCAGTGGATGACTTTCCATCAGTTCACATCGAAGTGATCGAACATTCTATGGGATAGAAAATGTGCTCTGCCCATCAGATAGAATTCATTTCCCATCAGGTAGCAGAATTTTTTTTGTACGAAAGGAGGAAAAAAAGGTCTGTGCCATAAGCACTTTTTTTTACTTTTGCTTGTTTGTTTTTTCTATCCGTTGATTGTTGCAATCGTTAGGGCCATAATATGCTCACGATAAATAAATCATATCAAACACCAAAACTGGTAAAAGGGGGTCGCCAAGTTCCGAATGGTTCGGCCCTTCAAAGGAGCGATATCAACACACCAAAACATTCGCCAAGTTAATCGCACCGTTTAATAGTTCGAAGGTTAAATGAAAACTACAACATTGCCAAGTTCATTTAACGTCCAAAGTATTATTCGATGCGAATAAGTTGGCGAATGTTTTGGTATGTTGATATCACTCCTTTGAAAGGCCGACCATTCGGACCTTGGCGGGCCCTTTTACCAGTTTTGGTATTTGATATATCACTTTTTTTTATTGTGTATTGACTCAACTTCACTACCGTGCAGATGTGTAATAAACTGCACGTCCACAAGAAATTAGTTTTCAACAATTTGCTACTACCTTTTGCCTATAGGCCGAACCATTCTCAACTTAAGTCACTCTTTATAGGTTTTTGGTTCGGTTTTAATTTTGCTGTAATTTGTTTTATTTAGTTAGGTTTGGTGTGCTGATATCACTCCTTTGAAGGGCCGAACCACTCTCAACTTGGTAGCATCTTTAGCAGTTTTTGGCTTTGTTTATTTTGCTTAGTTTTTACAGTTGGTTTATTTTTCGTGAATTGTACGTGAATAAAATTTCTTTGCACGTTGTTTAGATTTATCGTGATGCACTCGTGTGTCTAGGCACGCACGTCACTATATAATTTCTCATTGTCCGAACTTTGGCCGTCCAATGAGAGACGATGCAGACAATACTAACAATGGTTATAACAATATTTTCGTACTTACGCGCCCTCCTGCGCCATTCCCGTTACGCCCCCAGGCTCCAAATCAAAAAAGGTACGCAGTTCGTATTGTGCTGCACCCATTCGTCAATTTCATAGCTGAAACCTTTCCCGTTATCTCGGTATCGATGAATAATCACCCTATGGGATTTAACATGGGGATGAGCGGACTAGCTAGCTAGTAGTAACACATTTTCAATGTTATTGAGGGTCAGATTTTGCATTGAAAGCAGCTTAGCTGGCATTCATACACGAGTTAATTTTTGTCAGATGGGTCATTGCTCTCGATTTCAACACAATTTAAGATTTTGTACAGCATTATTATTTTTCCCTAAGTACCTGAAATGTGCCCAACTATGCTTCAGGATATAAAACACTGACGGTATGGCGTCGCGGTACAATGGTTTACAACCTCGACAATTGAATTGACATGATGTTTGTTGTGATGTTTGTTGCCTAACTTGGCGCTAATTCTAGATCAAATAGAAAAAAAATGCCATATTATGTCGTGTTACATTGTTATAAGTGTAGGTTCACAACACGAGCACATGATGATGACTTGGCATGTTAACAATCCTAGAAGATTTTTTAGACTGTCGTTTACGTGCCAAGCCATTATCAACTACAACACGAGCACTTGGCATTGTGTTGATAACAACTTGACACGTTAACAAGTAGGGAACCTCTTTTGAGATATTTTAGTTGTTAACGTGTCAAGTTATTATCAACTAGAATGCAAGCCAACAATAGTATAAGTAGAAGACACTTATTACCGCTGTTTGCAACAATGACTCGGAGAATTGTACCTCCTCGGATGCAACAAAACATCCCTCGGCTTTGCCTCGGGGGTTATTGTTGCATCTCTCGGCGGTACAATTTTCCAGACCATTGTTGCAAACACTGGTAATAATTAGCGCATGGCTTTGGGCCAAGGCATTCTATACAAATAAATAAATAAATAATTAGTGTCTTGTATCACATCACGGAATATTCAATATTTCTGAGAAATCGTAGGAAACAATAGTCTAACAATGCATCGGATTGAGCCGTCCAGGAACCCAGCGGGCCTCCCCCCCCCCCCCCACAACACCAGGCCCTTGTTTCAAGAAAAAAAATGTGCGATAAAGAATAAATCACAAGGTTTGAAAAATTTGAAACGAATTCGTACGGAAATAGCGTCTTTAAGTGAGGGAAAACGTATCAAATTCCCATTGATTTCTATATAATACAGGACTCCACCCCGAAATCCCCCCCCCCCCCAGTCAACTACAGGCGACCATTGTTGTTTTTTTTTATTTAAAAACGAATTCGTATGAGCTGCGTCTCTATTCTCTCAGTTACAAGAAAACGTTTCAAATTCACGCAGATTTCTTAAAAATACGCTAGCTTACGGCGCTTCGCCAACTCTCCCCCCCCCCCACCACGGGCTCGGAGGTGCCCGAGGCCCCTGCAGTACATTATCGGGGAAGCCCGACCCCTCCCAATTCGACCCTGTTGACAACTGCAGTGCTACCTCTGTATTTTACAGTGATTTTCGAACATTTCTATAGTTAGCCTGTTTCTGCTAGGTTTACGGTGAACAGGGAGCATTTACGGTAACAGGATTGGCAGTTGGCTGAGGCGGATTTAAATTTATATTGGCAGGGGCGGATTCCCCCTCCCCCTCCCCGCCTTATAAAAAAAACAGGGGGCCATGCATGGTTTTAAAAGGCGGGCATTCGTACGTGTAAAACTTTCTGGAGTGGGGCGGAATTTGATGCCCCACTTTTTCGTACGCTAAGATCACTTTTATTGCTTTGCATAATGTATGGCGCCATAAAGAAAACAAAACAGCAAATAAATAAAATTTGGTCGCAGATATACGCCCTCTCACCTCTTTTAGGAAGGTACCATCAATCCTACCCCTCCCCACCTCCACCTTAGTTACGCCATTGCCAGTGACCACATGCCCACTTTAGTTTTACAGTATGATTATTTTTATCATCGCTTTGCGTAATGTATGGCGCCATAAAGAAAAACAAAGCGCCTTGAGGAAAACAGCAATTAAATAAAATTTGGTCATAGTTTTTTACGCATTCTCACCTTTTTTTGGAAGGCACACGTCCCCCCCCCCCCCCCCCCTCGTTAGTAACGCTACCTGCTGCTAGTGTCCGAAGTGCCCCACCACCGTTCACGCAGCGAAAACTTAACGAAGAACACCCCCTTCAGGCAACAAGTATTAAAAAAATATTCGTGTGCAGAGCATTGTTGCTTGAAATGAAAGATACCTCCAGGAGTGGTTAACGCTCGTTAAACCCTTTGAAGATAGCTCCATTAGACAATAACGAAAATATTGTAACAGTAGAACTCTTGGGACTAGAGTAGGCCGACATTGTTTAGGCAGCTCGATTCCCAATGCCGCATCACCGTTCAAGCAACGAAAACCTAAGGGCGAATAACCCATTCAGAGGTTCAGGTTGTTTATTAGGGGCTCTGGCCTTCTGCCACACGCCCTCACTACTACAACAGTACATCATCGCAATAAGCAACAGACAACAAGCAATAATAACAGTAGACCTTTTGGCACGGGACGGCGCGATCGACATTGTTGCACAGGCAGTCGCATTGCCAAGGAATTTGCTGTTCAATAGTATCACTACTGAGATATTCAGCCGGATAAACCCCTCCCCCTCCTCCCCGGCCCCAACCGTCCAAGACATACAATTGGCGAATGAGTTGTCGCTTCTGTCCCGTTTCCATGAATATGGTTAATAATTAACATCATTCGGTCAGTTTGAAAGTAAAGTTTGAAGGTATTTTTTTTTCAAATAGTTCGTAACACTTCTGTTCAGCCTGTGAGTAACTGAAACGCTGCCCTGACCCGTTTCTGATCGCTTCCCTGCAGCTCTCCTTAAAGCGCATTTAAGCCACGAGTCGCCTTTGCATTCTCGCGATGGCAAATGTGTCGTTCCTATGGCAACAATGCTACCTGGATTAGGTAAATCCGAGATCGTTTGAGCAAATGCTTGCAGCTTCATAATTCGTGACAATAAGATCTACCCCAAAACAAAACTTGTTAAAGATTCCCGCCAAGCTTTTCAGCCGTGCGAAGTCGTGATATCAAACGCCAAGCTCTTTCTTCCAAGCTAATCCCACCGAGTAATAGTTCGAAGGTTAAATGAATATCTGAAAATTGCTTGCTACGCAATTTTCAATTATTTCATTTAACGTTTGAAGTATTAGTCGGTGGGATTAGCTTGGCGAAAGATCTTGGCGTTTGATATCACGACTTCCCACAGCCGAAAAGCTTGGCGGGAATTCTTACCAAGTTTGGTTTTGGGGTAGATATCAAATTTTTTTGGCCCAAATTTATGAAATCCAATTTTTTTTCTCAGTAATTATGACGTGGAAACACCAATCTAGTTTTCTGGTCCATTTCCTTTTTTTTTTTGGCTTTCGTTACATCTTGAGCACAGCAGTCACCGTTTTTCATAAGATCAGTATTTCTTAGTATTGCAATATTGCAATTGGTGTTTGGTTCCAGCCCGACTTAAGTTCACCACACACTGCAACGTTATCGCTACTGCGGCCAGCCGTAGATCCTACATGGTGCGTCGCTGTTTCAACTCAGGGAATCTTCATACCAGGCTTTGGGCCTTCAAGGTCTACGTCCGTCCATTACTTGAGTACGCTAGCCAAGTTTGGTCTCCCAATCTCCTCAAGAATATTGACAGGATTGAGTCAGTACAAAGGAAGTATACCAAATCACTCCCAGGCATGCATAACATGGAGTACTCCCAGCGTCTTAAAATCCTCGAACTGGACACCCTTGAGTGTCGACGCCTTAAGGTGGTCCTTTTCTTGACTTACAAGATTTTGGACTCTATGCTCCCTATCGACCTTCCATTATTCGAACTAAGTTCTGTTGCTAAGACCAGGGGAAATTGTCTCAAGTTAGTTCTTCCAAGATTTCACACCAACACGCGAAAATCTTTTTTCGCCCTGCGAGTTATACCTGCATGGAATTCCCTAAGTGACGAGACTGTCTGTGCCCCATCACTTCTTTCATTCAAAAATAAACTAACCAAGAGCAATCTCAGCCGCTTCCTCCTTCGCCCCGAACATTGCCCTGCTTTGCCTTAAACCACCACCTTCATCCTCACCTTTTAAAACTCCATTCTCATCCTCACTTTTTAAATTCGTTTTACCATAAGCAGTCTCCAACGAGCCCTTGCTTTTCCCTTTCGCCCTCATACGAGCCATTATATGTTTTTTTTTATTATTATATTAAGATTGACAATTGGTTTAGGCCATGTTTTAACTGCGATGCATTTTTATTTTTTTATTTTTATATTTTAGACACATTGACAATGATACGGCTTTTCCCCCCTCACGTTTGGCGATGCCATCGGGGATCATTGTGTCCCTGGTAGGTCTAACCTTGGTGGTAAGGCATTCGTGACCCCAACCCAATACCATCTACCCTTCCTCTACAGCCAGGCTATTATCTTCGTTTTAAACTTTTAAAATCTTCAACTTTTGTAATCTATTTTTTGTTTTAACTTCGGATGGCAGTTAGTGACCACCAGGTCCTTGCCATTCCGGTTGCGTTTGCAACAAACTAGTTATTATTATTATCTCCTTACAAATGCACGGAATTATTTAATGTTCAGTTTGGCATTGATGACCAATCAGAAGAAGCCGTATGAAAAGGGCACATCTCCAGATCAATACCTGTAAAATGAACTAAGAAACAGCTTTATCCACCGCATGGAAAAATTTATTTTCGTGATACAAAAAAGCGTTACCAGTAGTTATAGGCAAATTTCAACGTTATTCACAACGTTGTTTTTTTTCAACAAGAAAACGGTAAGCTGTGTCCTTAATAGTGACTTTTATGTTGTCAGGCTACCAAAGTCTCCCGATTAAACAAGTTTCAGCCTTTTCTGTCGCATTGTTATTTATCCTCAGATGGCTGAAAACAGCCAAACTACCTTTGCTGTAAAGACACAACGTGTCTATATAGTGGTCGCCATGTTCATATATACATATTATCTGGATGTTATAGTTTTATCTTGGCGGGGGACACACTAGCGTGTGTCTTGATAAAGAATTTTTCCTGACGAAACGATTTTTCTAGTCGCTTCTGAACTCGTATATTGACTGCTTTCGTTGCGAGCTGGCAAAGCAAAAAACCGCCGCCGTGTTGGAATTTCAGATCATTTCCAGCTTCTAGCTGCGAGAAGGCGAAGACTGAGTCTTAGCTTAAATGCACCCTTACATCCACGTGACTGGTAATAAGTATGTGAGCTCAGAGCCTGGCTGTACCGAGCGGCATAACAGAGCTCTGCGAAAATTTGCGTATAGCTGGCAAAATTGAAAATTGACTCGTCCATTTTGTTTGCTATTCTGTCCTTATGTTAGCCCATCACCAGCACGTCTTAAAAACATCATAGATAATAATGGAAAATAAAAACAAAATATGCATTAAACTGTATCCTCGCCGAGTTTGAAGCCGTTTAAAGTCGTGATCTAGACACACTTCGCGCCAAGTTAGGCAACAAACATCAATTCAGTTGTCGAGGTTGTAAACCATTGTAGCGCGACCGCCATTGCGTCATGTCTTATATCTTGAAGCATAGTTGGGCACATTTCAGGTGCTTGGGGAAAAATAATAATGCGGTACCAAAGCTTAAATTGTGTTCAAATCGAGAGTAATGACCCACCTGACAAAAATTAACTCGTGTTTGAATGCCAGCTACGCTGCTTTCAATGCAAGATCTGCCTCTCAATAACGTTGAAAATGTGTTACTACCTAGCTAGCTAGCTAGTCCGCTCATCCCCATGTTAAAATCCCATAGGGTGATTATTAATCGATTCCGAGATAACGGGAAGGCTTCCAGCTATGAAATTGGACGAATGGGTGCAGTACAATACGAACTGCGTACCTTTTATGGTTTGGAGCCTGGGGGCGTAACAGGGATGGCGTGGGAGGGCGCGTAAGTACGAAAATATTGTTATAACCATTGTTAGTATTGTCGGCATCGTCTCTCATTGGACGGCCAAAGTTGCGACAATGAGAACGTGCATACTGACGTACGTGCCTGGGCACACACTAGTGTATCACGATAAATCTAAACAACGTTGCAAAGAAATTGTAGTATTCACGTCCAATTCACGAAAAATAAACTAAGTGTAAAAACAAAGCAAAATAAACAAAGCCAAAAACTGGTAAGGACGCCACCAAGTTGAGAGTGGTTCGGCCCTTCAAAGGAGTGATATCAACACACCAAAACTAACTAAATACAACAAATTACAGCAAAATTAAAACCAAACCAAAAGCCAATAAAGAGATGACTAAGTAGAGAATGGTTCGGCCTATAGGCAAAAGGTAGTAGCAAATTGTTGAAAACCAATTTCTTGTTGACGTGCACTTTATTACTCATCTGCACGGTAGTGGAGTTGAGTCAATACACAATTAAAAAAAAAGGAGTGATATCATATCAAAAACCAAAACTGGTAAAAGGGGCCGCCAAGCTCCAAATGGTTCAGCCCTTCAAAAGGAGTGATATCAACACACCAAAACATTCGCCAACTTAATCGCACCGAATAATACTTTGGACGTTAAATGAAAACTTGAATGTTCAAGTTCTAGTTTTCATTTAACCTTCGAATTATTAAGCGGTGCGATTAACTTGGCGAACGTTTTGGTGTGTTGATATCACTCCTTTGAAGAAAAGCCGAACCATTCGAAACTTGGCGGTCCCTTTTACCAGTTTTGGTTTTTGATATGATAACAATTAACTTCGCGAAATTGGTACACAGTTGGCAAAACTAAAGATTGAGTTGGCTATTTTGGCTATTTTACTTCCCTTAGTCCTCCTTCTGTTAGACAGTGGTGACCAGAAGAGGGGTGGGGGGGGAGGGGGGTGATTTCAGTAAGCAGCAATTCCTATATTCCTATCTGGTATTTTAGGGGGGGGGGGGGGGTAGAAAAGTTGCTGATAAATTAATATACCAAACCACAACATCGCTGCCAGGATTCAAAAGTTTTTCTGTTTGGGAAACGATTAAGTTCGTAATTTTCTTCCGATTTGGTTCAGATTTAAATTGACGACGGAGCTTTGCGCATGAAAGAAACGAATTCAGTGGTGAAATTCCTACTTCAAATTTTTTTTGACGACGGGCAAAAGCGCAAAGAAATAGAGAACTGGGCAGAAATTATTTAAGTGGAGCAGCAAAGCACTTCTCTGTGGAGAGCACTGGGTAGAAATCAAATGAAAGTATAAAATAAAGTGATGTAGTATTATAGCATCCTTTGCTCAGCCGAATCATTGTGCAATAACTTATGTCATTTGGGGACACAGCCATTTATCTTTATAACATTTCTTTCCCAATTGATTGATACTTCTTTTAATCGTGATTCCGAAGTCCCCTCCCCCCACGCCCACCTCTTTACCTACACAAAAATAAATCCTTCAGCTACCACTAATTTTCTCCTACAAAACCAAAACTGAAAGTTTTCTAGTTTAGTTGGCGTTGGTAAAATTCGTGTTTAGACCTTCGAATAGAAATTAGTTTGGTACGCCCTTGACTGTATTTATATTCAGCGCTCTCTACTACAATTGATAACAGACGATTAGGACGACTGGTATACATTTAACAAAACGTTACAATCATTGCACACTCACCCAGAAAAAAAAATTATGCTAGTAGAGAATGTACCTGTATTTGTAGGTAGTTGGATGTTAAGCTGCGACGTCGCCCTGGCAGTGAATGAAGAATTATGAATTTGTGTCTGTACTACCAGTTCATTCTTTCCAAGTCGGCATACCAATGCATAGCCGTCTGCTGACGCGACCTTGGTCTTTCTCACCTCCTGGAAGAAATGCTATCTCCGGTGAACCATGAGCTTTTACAACGCACTGATAAAACGAATCAACTCAAGCATACCCTTTACGGGTTGATAAGATACCAACGCAGCTACCATTATTTGTCTTGTAATTAAGGGCGTGCTCGTTTGCTGTGTCGCATTTGCGTCATTGCTCTTGACAGTGAGTCATGAGACATGGATCTCTTCGACAACTTCGATAGTGTATCGTAACCACCAGTGGACGGCTTCGCCAAAAAAAAGAGTGAAAATTTTGAAAAAGCCTGAGGTGTACTCAACCAATCTAGGAGTCTGGATGGCCGAACGGGACGACTGTCTGATGTGTCGTAGGTCTCAGGTTCAATCTTAGCAAAAAATTAAAGATTATGTATAATAGCCTAACCCTGAGCATTTGGGAAATAAAGGGCCACCGGAAATCCGTTCGTGCACAGTTTGCTATGAAAGTTAGACTAATGGTCATTTCCCAGTAATTTATCACTCTTCGTACTGAAACTTAGTTGAAAAAGATGTGAATCCGACTGTTTCCTTTTTTCATATTTTAATGCCAACCCTTTTTCCCAGCAATTGTGGAAGAAGGATCAGAATGATCCAAGAGACTTGTGCTTAAGAGTCACCCTTTAAAGGCAGGATCGATGCTAAGGGGGTGAGGTGGAGGGGGGGGGGGGGGGGGGAAGTCCCCTAATTTTCTTCCCTCTTCCCCTGGTAATCAGATAGAAATCAAATAGTAGGCATCTGATGAAAAGGTGCTCCTTTACCAGGAAAATTACTTTTAAAAAACTTTAAAATTTCCAATTTTGGTTTGTTTGTTTTAAGACTCAAAAATAAAAGAGCGTCAACTGACTCCTCGGTAAGAGGCTCATCGTCGCTCGTGCGCCGCATGGATACAGAGTACATAATTATATGTGACCACGTAAGTAGAATTTTCTCTTCCCGCCCCCTACTAAAATTCCTGCCCCACTGCCGCCTCTCCAGTAAAGTTATTCTAATGGCGTCCCTTTTTAAAGGTGGTGTTGCTAGGCCCACTTCCCCCAATAGACCTACTTTTATTGTTAAATGTCAGTCACATCGCTGTCACCAAACGCAGAAGTTTATAAAACCGCTTCTCTATAAAAATATGTTATTTGGTTCACGCTCAGTACTCAAGCGAGCACACCCATTTCCTTCGATAACTATAGCTCCGCCGCCGTAACGCAGAGACCTTTTTTAGAGCTAATTTACACCCTCCCACGTCCACGAGCGGCCCAAACTTCAGGAACTAGAAAAGGGAACGAAACTAGTGGGAAAGTACAGGCACAAACACTTGAATGCGAAACTAACGGAGACCATACGTTATCGAACGACACACAGAACGAATACTATGAATTATTGAGGGCTGCATGCATAAACGCTGTTAGTGCCAAAGGGAAGCTATTTAAAATGTTATCTATTAAAATCAGTTATAATCGCTTTTCCTGATAGGTTTTAATACAATATCTTCCTCAACTGGTCTTAAAGGCGGGAATAGGATGTTTGATTAAAAATGATTTTCGCTCGGGAGGCACAGCGGTTCGCACTACGTAATTTGACCCTTCGCTTTTGACACGATAGGGGATGGCAAATTTTAATAAGATTTAACTCGGTAAAACAAAAATACTACAGGCTATCTTAAAGGCTACAACAGATTGCAAAATCGGAAACTACGGCGTTTGAATTTTAGTCGGCATTTTATTTAAAAGGCTTAGTTGACAGGTACAGAATCTGATAAGCAAACAGGTTTTTAAATTTTTAACAAAGAGTTGGAACTGGGAACAAACATAAGAATTAGCATTAATCGCTCCGCGCAATCACCGTTAAAGGGACATCCGGCCTGCCTTGTAACATTCCGTGTGCCAAATTACAGCTACGCGCTGATCGTCATCCGAGCAATTACAGCATCAAGGTCGGCTGGAGTGGTGGCTGTGTTCCTCGTATAGCTGCTGTCTCGGTTGGCTTTGGGAATAGTACACGAGACAGAATCAAGTCAACGATTGTTTCGTCACAAACCGGAATGATTCACGTTTTTTAAAATCACAATTTTTTAATTTTCTAGGCTAGTGTCTATAATTTTGCTTCGGCGATCTATTGGAATAATTAATTTTAATTTTTACCGCATTAGTCTATAGAGCAGTAACACGACGTAGTATTATTGTATATAACCCAATGCTGGATCCTTAATGGGTTAGCTGCAAGGGGCACAGCAGACAGAAACAGAAGGGCGTCATACTGAAGCCGATGATGTGAAGAGTGATTTCGTAGACCTAAAACGCGCGATTTTTGTTGTTGGAGAAAACACCGTTATTTTAAGCCTAAGAAATCCGCACTTCCGTTGTTTTTCCTTCCATTTTGATGTAGTGCACCTTGTAGTTATGCCCTCCAAAACCCATACTGATGCCAATATGGCGGCAAAGGGAGAGGCCAACCTAAGCAAATTTCGACGCTTCACGCAACAGATTAAAGACCAATGCGCTTCTCGCTACGGAACGGCTGAATGAATTATGACGTCTCGCAACGGGACCGTAATTGAACAAGGCACAATTGTAAGCATCTCGTTACCGGAAAAATATTATTAGAAACTAGTGGAAGCCCGTGCTATGCAGGTTGATCGACCACTCATGCCTAGCTCCTTTTTGGCTGCAGGTAGAGTGGGAGAGTGCATTTTAAATGCGGGCGCGAGGAGGGGAGAATTGGTTTTCATTTAGGCTTTCCTTTTCCTTTTAGCCGGCCTCCGATATTATAATAAAGATACATCACGTAACGGAACATATACGGCACACGCCGTTCGAAAAACAACTTACACGGAGCACCGATTGCTAGACGGCGAACACATGCAAATTTTTCTATGAAACAACGCCCAACCGCAACAAGCAAAGAGTTATGAGATTAAATCAAGTTCATTATAGGTTTCAACGCTCTATCCTAAAAATACCGTGTCCACGACAACCAGTCCTAGACAAGAAAACGTATAATCAATTCACGAAGACTGCTAGGCTACAGCTTGCTACAGTGAAATCGACTTCCCTCAGAATTTTAAAACATGCCGCTCCCGGCGCATAACCTTTACAACACTAGGCTATAACAATAACGGAAAACTCCATTTACCTTAATAGACCGACACAGGAATCCCATATGACTTTGTAGAGTAAAACTGAGGTGCGTCCACCCAGCTATGACTTCACGCAGCATACAAGAAATGACGAAGTACTTCTGGAACAAGACATTACGGTACGGGGAGAAGCCGAGTTCCTACCTGCAGACGTGTAAAATGAAGAGCGCCACTAAAATCCACGGACGGACTAATGGAAATCGTCCCTTGCTGTCGAGCCTGTCTAAAGCGAGTGGTTTTAAAGGGACGGAAATTAGCATATTACATAACAAGTTTTAATAAAAGAATAAGTTGACAATGAACAGAAAACACAATATTTAGGAGTGCAGATATTTATATTAATAACCAGGTACATCGTTACATCATTTAGTTGACGCAGATGAAATGGAGGAAAATTCGACTATAAAACAAAACGATTACCGAAATAGTGTATTTAATATTTACATTAACTGTATCTAAAATATATTAATAATTTGAAGCATGTGTTCTAAATTTGGATAAACTGTAATAGTCATCTTACCTTTTCAGTTAAACTAAATCTTTTAGCTAACCTTTATGAATGTATGGAGTGGTGCGCAGCCAGATATCTAGACACACGCTAGTGTGTCGCGCCAAGTTAGGCAACAAACATCACAACAAACGTCACATAAATTCAATTGTCGAGTTGTAAACTATTGTAGCGCGGCGCCATAGCGTCAGTGTCTTATATCTTGAAGCATAGTTGGGCACATTTCAGGTACTTGGGGGGAAAATAATAATGCGGTACAAAAGCTTAAATTGTGTTGAAATCGTGAGCTATGACCCACCTCACAAAAATTAACTCGTGTAGGAATGCCAGCTAAGCTGTTTTCAATGCAAAATCTGACCCTCAATAACGTTGTAAATGTGTTACTAGTTACTAGCTAGCTACTAGCTAGTCCGCTCATCCACATGTTAATTTCCATAGGGTGATTATTCATCGATACCGACATAACGGTAAAGCTTCCAGCTATAAAATTGGATGAATGGATCCAGGACAATAAATACAAACTGTGTACCTATTATGGTTTGGAGCCTGGGGCCGTAACGAAATGGCGTGGGAGGGCGCGTAAGTACGAAAATATTGTTATCACCATTGTTAGTATTGTCGGCATCGTCTCTCATTAGACGGCCAAAGTTCGGACAATGAGAATGTGTATACTGACGTGCGTGCCTAGACACACACTAGTGTATCACGATAAATCTAAGCAACGTTGCAAAGAAATTGTATTCACGTCCAATTCACGAAAAATAAACCAACTGTAATAACAAAGTCAAAAACTAGTACGGAGGCCACCAAGTTGAGAGTGGTTCGGCCCTTCAAAGGAGTGATATCAACACACCAAATTAACTAAATAAAACATATTACAACAAAATTAAAACCAAACCAAAAACCTATAAAGAGGTCACTAAGTTGAGAATGGTTCAGCCTATAGGCAAAAGATAGTAACCAATTGTTGAAAACCAATTTCTTGTTGAAGTGGCACTTTATTACACATCTGAGTGGAGTTGAGTCAATACACAATTTAAAAAAAGGAGTGATATCATATCAAAAACCAAAACTGGTTAAAGGGGACCGCCAAGTTCTGAATGGTTCGGCCCTTCAAAGGAGTGATATCAACACACCAAAACATTCGCCAACTTAATCGCACCGAATAATACTTTGGACGTTAAATGAAAACTTGAACATTGCTACCGAAAGTAGCAATGTTCTTGTTTTCATTTAACCTTCGAACTATTAAGCGGTGCGATTAACTTGGCGAATGTTTTGGTGTATTGGTATCACTCCTTTGAAGGGCCGAACCATTCGGAACTTTGCGGCCCCTTTTACCAGTTTTGGTTTTTGATATGATTGTGATTGACTTCACACCATACGGATATGCTTGTTTCAATGAATTTTAAGAACGTATCGCATGATTTGAATGACTTGACCTTGACTGATTTGCTAACGAAACTAAGCCAACTTCTGTGAGTGAATGGATACTTTATATAACTTGAATCATTATCGACAAAACTTAGGCCGCTAAAAGTTAATCACGTGATTCTCAGGATCGCACGCATGGGTTTTTCTTAGCGCATGAATGTTTACGCGATAGTAAAAAAAAAACTTTCCGATCATGCATCAACGCTCTCACCAAACACTTCCTGAAGCCGATGACTTCATGAGTCCAATTTCCATTTAAATGATGGCTTCGAAACGAATCTAAGGGCTTTTCATAGGCGTGTCATAACTAAAAAATTGAATCTAAAGAAAGGAATTTTACCGAAGGTGCAACATTTGCTCTCTTAACATGGCTTAACTTTGTATTAAAACGTTGATATTATACTCCTTAACAAAATGTAAGCTCCTGGAGTTGTTTTGTTTGATAAAAAATAAAAGCCATCGCTCACATCTAAACAATCGTGAATAAAAAGTAAAAACAAAAACAAAAAACACCGCGTGCTTTTGTCAATTTTTTTCGGTACCGCTCCTGAGAAGCATTTAATTAAATTTTAGCGGCCGAAAAGCTAGTGATAGCGACCATTTTGGAATTAAACTTTAACTGCAAACTGACTACTCAATATACCCCAATATCGGAGAGTGATCGGCGAGCAAGAAAAAAATGTCCCCAGAAAGAAAGCATGTGCGAGAGAGAATTGGAATACGCTTGCACCACAGTACATAACATAGTGCTAGTACTTAGCCCATCAAGTTAGTTATAGATGGTTAGTGCATATTATTTTATTGGCGTTCAACGGCGTCCATGACGTTGGGGTCTGTAGTACTCAAGTAATAAAGTATAATCCACCCAAAACCAAAACTGGTAGAAAAACTCGCCAAGTTTCCAAAAACGGTCGGCCTTTGAAGGTAGTGATATCATTCCACCAGGGAAAGGCCGCCAAGGTTAATCCTATTAGCCAAGTTAATCGCACCGAATAATACTTTGGACGTTAAATGAAAACTTGAAAAGATTGCTACCGCTTGCTTAAAGATTGCTTTAACGTCCAAAGTATTATTCGGTGCGATTAACTTGGCTAATAGGA
>JAHWFP010049857.1:25430-39081 GCA_023313725.1 Lithobius niger | reverse complement strand
AGCTGTCAATAAATACACAAATCGTAGCGTACTAAGCTGTCAATAAACATACTAATCTCTATAAATTACACAGGAATGGAGGAAATACAACAGCACAACAGCGAAAACTATACACTAAAAACAGCAAAAATGTGTAGGTCTTTATTATGGACTGGAATTTCGTTAATGTGGCGCGATTGGGTTTCGAACCAACGAACTCCGGATCCCACCTTATATGTTCTCCCTGTCTGAGCCGTCAGGGCTTCGGTGAGGTGGCTCATAGATACGAGCGTCTGTATTGTGATCCTAAGTTAGTACGTTCGAATCCCGGACACGTCATCTCTATGAAATTCCAGTCCATAACAAAGGTATGTTGAATCTTAGCAATTTTTACTGTATGGTTTTTGCTGTTGTGCTGTTGTGTTTTTTAATGTATGTGGGATGCTCCGTGCATTCCACCGTAATTTTGATCCCTTGAGATATTACTAATGTTGTATACCTTTTATACAATTTACACCAATTAATGTGACGTCATCAAAGGCATTAAAAGGGGGTAAGCGCACAATGATGACACTGTACAATTCTTCAAAACTAGTCCTGTGTGGACGTACCTCGTTTCGGCTCGTCGCACCTTTGGGTGTGGCATCTTTGGTTAAGTTACAAAGGTGTACGTAGGTGATTTTTGCCACTTTGTCCTTTTGTAGTGATTTAATATTTGAAATAATAGTTACCTAAAGCACACTTTGACCCGACTAGTATCTGACTGGGTGCCGTTAGAAATCCGATTTAACATTAACGGTAAATGAAAAAGACTACTGTTTGCTACTTGGTCAAGTCGTGGTAACGTTAGTCGCCATCTTGGAAATGTGACCAAAAGTGACTTCCGGTTGTCTCCCATTAACTGTACGGCAATAATGTGTAGGGCTAAAGTTGTAGGGCTTAAAATTTCCGACATAATTGATATCGGGTGAATATTGCCAAAAACATACAATTGAATGGTTTAGTCTACACAAAATGAATGGTTTTGTTCTATGTAGCCCCGTTCGCATTTTAGCTTTTGTCTCTCATCACATGTGTAAATTCCACACAGCTGCGTAAAGAACGGGTTTACGTCAATATATACCGGAACAGGAATTGAAGAAAATGCATGCGTGATGCAAACCGCGTGGGTTTATCTAAAAAAGTGAGTAAGTTATCACGATTTTTCTATTTGTTGCATATACCGTTAAGTATAGGTTATTACACGCGTTCCAAGTACCGAGGTCAACAATATCGAGGACCCGCAGGGGCCGAGCCATTGTTGAGCGCAGTACGAGAAAAAAACAGGTAATAACCTATAGGGCAGTGACACGACGTAGTATTATTGTATATAACTCTATGGTGGAGCCAGTAACTGGGTTAGCTGCAAGGTGCACTGGTGGGGGAAAAGAAGAGCGTCTTACTGAAGCCAATGCTATTAGAGTAGATTTCTTAGGCATAAAACGGGTGATTTTTATCGATTTGTTGGCAGTTGCTGACATTTTTAAGCAATTGGAATCTTTATTTTCCGTTTACAACCTAAGCAGCATAAGGGATTGGAGAAAACAACGGTTTTTTAAGCCTACGAAAACCGCTCTCAAAGCACTGGTTTGACTAGACATGCCGTTGTTTAACCCAACATTTCAATCTAGTGCCCCTTTCAGGTATCTCTCTTGTAGCCAATATGACGTCACTTGACGCTGCTCTATTTATCACCCAATCGCTTAACAAATGAAAAATGCACTGACTGTCATTGTTATTGCAACATCATTCTTGTTCTCTGAAGGGGAAGGAGTGGTTAACGCTCGTTAAACCCTTTGAAACCCTCTGGGAAAAATCGACATTCTTTAGTAGTGCTGAAAGGTTCTGCAAACATTTCAGTAAAAATGGTTACGTCCAGACAGAACCTCTACTGCATAATATTAGAGTGGAATCATGGCTGAGTTTTTGGACATATTTGTGTAATAAATGAGAAATTAAATAGGCTGAGTCAATTGTAGACCAACTCCGGTAATTGTTACATTATTATACATATTACACACTTATCGCACGGTCCCTAACTTTCACAATGCTAAAAACGGTCAGCAATATCTCCCCTATTACCTTACAGTGCGTGGTATTCATATCGCCACACTAAAGTGTGGTGGTATGGGTGCCATGTACAGTGAAGTGGAGGAGATGTCACGTGACGTGTCTGTGAGGTGCACGACGTAATTGTTAATGACGAAATTTCTGTGATGTAACATGATAACAGACATCAGTCCATTTAAATAAACACAGCGTTTCTCGCACACCTTTTTGTAAAGAAAATCCCACACTCAAGACAACCACCCCCCCCTGCTCAAATGCTATGGACCGCAAACTTGACTGCATCAATAGAGCAGTGACACGACGTAGTATTATTGTATATAACTCTATGCTGGAGTCTTAATGGGTTAGCTGCAAGGGGCACTGCAGAGAGAAACAGAAGGGCGTCATACTGAAGCCGATGCTGTGAAGAGTGATTTCTTACACCTAAAACGCGCGATTTTTGTTGTTGGAGAAAACAACGTTATTTTAAGCCTAAGAAATCCGCTCTTCCGTTGTTTTTTCCCTCCATTATTATGTAGTGCACCTTGTAGTTATGCCCTCCAAAACCCATACCGGTGCCAATCTGGTGCCAATATGGCGGCAAATGTCACTGCTCTATACAAAATTATGCGAACGTTAACGACACAATGTTACACCTATGAAAGCAAACTTTCTATTTATCCCAACAATTCTGTTTTTTAAATCAAAAGTTAGGGACCGTGAGACAAATTAGTTCTATATTAGTTATAGAACTGTATCGAATTTATGACCCAACGGGTGATCGCCTGTACATGGCCAACCGCTCGAACTAAGTCTCGATGGTGTTTCGGCCTTGACGTCATCTTGACATAGTTCTCGCGGATTGGACGTGTGCAGGATATCGCCCATCAGATGATAATTTCTTTTATAATTTGCAAGGGATGGTACAACTATTATTTATTGGTAATTTAATTTGTAACTTTGATATCGACCCATTGAGAGTAACAAGTATAGTTGGCGTAGTCTCGTTAGGGTTTCCAACCTGGGTACTCGGACGACTTACAGACCCGAAAACCCAGGGTTTGGCAAAGCCCAAAACCTGGGTTTTTCGGGTTTATTATTATGGTGAAGTGGAGGCTTAACCACGATTTAATTTTAATTTTCACCTCTATTTTTTGCTCCATTATTTTCCCATATTCGCGTCATCGTGGCTGAGTTGTGAGAGAGAGCTCAGCCTGGTTGCTGGAGGTTTGCAGATCTGGTCGAACCCCTGGAAACATTGGGGATCTTGGCAAAGTCCCCGCCAGGACTGCCGGCCAGGGTAGCGTGAGAGGCTACCATGCTCCTTCAGCGGCTATGGGATGTATTCTGGCTAATTCTGGACAATGTTTCGGCCCCGACGATGATCGGAGGTTTCCCGGATTGAATCCCTGGGTTGGCATCTCCCTTTACCAGATATTTCTTCCTCTCTAAAAAGTCTGGTAATGTTCAAAATTGAGCCGGTTCAGCCATACAAGCATTAAGTTGCTTCGGTTGACTTAAGGCTCAAAGAAATTAATTAAAAAAATAAATAACTAAAATTTAAAAAATAATAAAAAAAATATGGAGAGAGACGATGCGAGTCAGATGCGCCACGTAGCCATTGGTCAGTAATAGGTCTCAGGAAAGTCTCCTTTTCCCCCCATTGCTATAGCAACCAGCATTGTTGCTTTACTTCCTGTTCGAGATGCACCTAGCTCAGCTGTTAGCTACGTTACGCTGCAGTTGATGCAATTTAATTTTAAACGAAAGGATTTGTTTAAGTAGTTTAAGAAATGTTCAAGAAGTATGTAAAAAAGTTAATAAATGTTACTAGTTTACTGCAACTTTTTTAAATTGTCATATTAGCAATTTTGCGAGGTGAGACTTATGACATTTTTCAAACCCGAAAACCTGCGGTTGGCATTTAGGGCCAGGTTTGGAATCCCTATAGTCGCGTTAAGTGTATGTTGTCATACGCAATCCCAATTAATAATATATGCTTGGTAAGAACACCCTTTTGCTATACCGACGACATAGCCGTTCATTAACCTAATAAAAGAATAAATAAATAGACATAAATTGCTGCAAATAATATAAAGACAAAGTGGAAATAAGCCATCAGCAAAACCCGGACCACTGCACTGTGACTGAGGTTGGCGCTAATGACCAAGCTGTCGACGCGCCATTAAGCCTCATCTCCCCCCCCCCCCCCCCATCAGCAAAAATCACACACTAGAAATAACATAGTACAGTAACCACCCTTTATGCACTGACGCTTCATTCAAGTGATGTGACCCAGATTCGAACCAGCGACCCATTCTATCACCAGATCACTACCACACCGCCTTTACGATACGACCACGTGTCTACTGGCATAAACCAAGCCCACCCAACAGTTATTCCTGTGGAATAGTGGCCATATCAGTGAAGGCTAGTGAGCTAATGATGAACTCGTTCGCTGGTTCGAATCAGGGTCACACAACCTGAATACAACGTTTACGTGCGTAAAGGTGGCTTGCTGTATTATGTTATTTCTCGTGTGTGATTTTCGTGGGCGTATCATTTCCACTTTACTAATTAAAAGCATACTGAAATGAGATAAAGACCAGCGAACAATACTGTCATGGCGCCTATCAGGTATGATAAGGCCTCTGTCTTGCTATACCGGCGACATAGTCGTAAATTAAATTAAAAGCATGCTGAATTACGATATGGCATAACAAACGATATTGCCACAACGGCGCTTATCAGATATCCGATTATCTGGGTTGATCGTTGTCCTTGGTTCGGTCATTATTCATACGTTGTCACGTGAGTTTGGTGACGTAGGCTAACCCGGTACTAGTGTACAAATGGCTGGTGATGGCCTGGGAAGCAGAGCTGTATGGATCGGTGCCTCTCCTCCAACTGACTAACTTCAGATCTCTGAAATGGGCTTTCAGTTCCTAAGGTTAGTCAACTTTACGGTATATTGGGTTTGTTATTTCTGAGAACACTGCCATGGACAGCTTTATTTAAGAACACCGTATATTTCTGAACAAAACTGAACTGGTTTGCAATTAAAAGATTTCAAACATATGTTCATTTGAGTCATATTATAACAGATAGATAGTAGTAATATAAAAAGCACTTTACTACGTGAGGGAAAGAAGCAGCTATTTGGTGCTAGTGAAAATTGAATTTAAAGTCAATCAAATAGACCAAATTGAGGTGGAATCATGAAATAATTCACAATAAGCTGATTTCTGGTGCAGATGTTCATAATGGTCTCAGGTTCAACATACTAAGAGTCCCCAGCAGCTGTTCGTGTCGAGCTAACGCCGCCATCTTGGAAACGTGGTGCCCGAAATCGTCTTTTTTCTTTTTTTTTTTTTTTTGGTATATCTCTGTAATGGTTGCTCGAGCTAAAAAATATGTTCCGTCCATAAACGTAGAGCATGAAATTTTCTACAAAAAAAGGTTCTGTTCATTTTGTTCATAGATTCAATAAGCCAGCCAATAAACGGTATAGTAGTGTGTGTCGCCATCTTGGAATCATGACGCCCGAAATTGGATTTTTCAATATATCACGGAAACGGCTGCTCAGGCATGAAAATATCAGGAGTGGAATTGTTTACAAAACAGGTTCTATTAGTTTTTTTTAATTGAGTCAATGTTCCCAATTGAATATTGAATCCAATGTGCATTACACTTCATATAGTAGGACAACTAGGGCAGCTTGA
Source organism: Lithobius niger (assembly GCA_023313725.1). Taxonomy (NCBI): domain Eukaryota; kingdom Metazoa; phylum Arthropoda; class Chilopoda; order Lithobiomorpha; family Lithobiidae; genus Lithobius; species Lithobius niger. Next base: position 33,292 of record JAHWFP010049857.1, on the reverse strand, counting down.
TGGTGTTCGTCGTCGGTTCCATCTTCCGCATGACATTGCGCGTCAGTTGGGCGATAAGTCTGTCCTCCTGTCCGGTGTTTTTCAATTTTTGCAGGAGGTACAGATGTATGACAAGATTTAGATTAAGGGTTTGAATAACATCTCTGTAATGTGTGGTGCAGTGGCAACCCGGACCACTGCACTGTGACTGAGGTTGGCGCTAATGACCAAGTTGTCGACGCGCCATTAAGCCTCAATCCCCCCCCCCCAGGGGAGCTTGGGGCCCAAAATTGATGGAATTGTTAACTTTCTGTGAAAAGCAAGAAATTTGGTATGGATGCACATGTAGAGTAACTGGAAAAAAATTAGTTATGATAACAAGTTCAAAAAACCCTGGGAGGGGGAGGTGCTGTTTTACGCCATCCCCCCCCCCAAAAAAAAAAAGGTTTTGGCTGTAACTCCCGAACCGCCAACAAATCAAAAGCACAGCGTAAAGCAAAAACGTTCAGCACACAATTCTGGACAGGAAAGGTAGCATACATCTTTTACGTAAAAGCAACCCTTTAACCCCAAAATCGTATTTAAAGTATATCATCCTTAATTTGCACAAACGCTATTTCAAATTGGTTTCAAAGTGATTTTCGTGTTCAAAGTGTTCTTGCAAGCCCTTTAATATGGTTAGAAATGGACATGGTTAGAATTTTCTGAAAGTGGGGGGATTTCATTCCATCAATCATAACCGAAAGGTGAAGAGGCAATGGCGCATCAATGAAAGCTTATGGTCATTTTTAAATTCAGAGTTCTCTTGTGAGCCTTTTAATAGCCCTAAATGAACATGCTTAGTATATTCTGAAAGGAGGGGATCTATTCTTTCCATCAATCTTAACAGAATTTATTTAGCTTACATAAGAACCGTACTGCACCCGTTTAAAAGTAGCTGTACTGGTGTAGCGGCAATCCTTAAATTTCAAAGTGCCATTGTAATGGCCATATTAGTATTTGTACCTAAGCTAAACAATTTCGGTTAGGATTGGTGAAAAAAATATATCTCAAACTTTCAGAAAATTCTAGCATATACATTTTGGGCTATTAAAGGGCTCGCAAAATCACTTTGAATTCGAAAGTCACCAAACACCTTCTCCACTAAGACATTACTGTTTCACCTTTAAATGGGTGGGGGGGGGGAATTGAGGCTTAATGGCGCGTCGACAACTTGGTCATTAGCGCCAACCTCAGTCACAGTGCAGTGGTCCGGGTTGCCACTGCACCACACATTACATTTACCCTTTAAATGGGTGTCGGACGGTTCGTATCCATAGTTTGTTTCACATTATGTTTTAAGAAAACTGACTGGATGACGACTCGTTTCCTTGCACTAAGAGTGCAAAAACATGTGGATATCAAACTTGTAGACTCAACATAGTTACTGTTAGAGTTTACGAATGGGATGTTAACGGATTTTTTGCATTTGTAGTGGAGGAAAACGTGGCGTCATACAGTCAGTTTTCTGAAAACAAAATGTGGAACAAGGTATAACTTAAACATTTTCGATTAGGATTGATGGAAATAGTCGAGCCCCACGTTTTGGAAAATCATAAGCGTGTCTGTTTCGGGATACTAGACGGTTCACAAGAGCACACTGACTTCAAAAATCACCATTCGCTTATGCCGCTCCGCTGTTATCTCTTCACCTTTAACTGGGAGTAGGAGAGCCCCCATCAAAGTTAAACACTTTCAAAATGCATGCTGAATTTGTGAGCGGGCGAAAATGGATATTAGAAGGTTCTCTCGTTCAAGGGTCTAAACCCATTTCTGGGCGTTTTTAACCTTTTATGTGTCCTCATGTCATTGTGAACATGGAGCAAAATTTTGGCTCTGAAAATTAAAATTTGTATGAATTCCCAGGTCATTGTAAGACTTGCCTTGTCAGGAGGCACCTTCTAATAAGCAGTTTCGGTTAGGATTGGTAGAAAGAATACATCTCCCCCTTTCAGAAAAGCTTAAGCTTGTCCATTTTGGGCTATTAGAGGGCATTCAAGAACAGTTTGAACATGAAAATCACTATACCAATAAATTGAACAAGGTATTCAAGCAAATAAAGGATGTACTTCATTAAGTTTTTAGGGTTAAAGGGTTGCTTTTACGTAAAATATGTATATCACCATTCCTGTCCAGGGGGTTTTGAATTTGCTATCATGGCTAATTTTTTTTTCTAGTTGCTCTTAAAGTACATCCTTACCAAACTTCATGCTTTTCACATAAAGTGAACAATTTAATCATCTTGGGCCACTAGCTGCCTTGCGGTATGAAGTTTAATGTATACTGGGTGTAAGAAACGTGTGTGGCCTCTTCGACACTGTTTATTCGCTGAGTAATTAGCTCAATTAAAAAAAAAAAACTTATATACAATTAGTTGACAATTCCATGCTCTACAGTTTCGGCCCTAAGATATTTTCATGCCTGAGCAGCCGTTTTCGTGATATATTGAAAAATCCAATTCTGGGCACCATGATTCCAAGATGGCGGCAATAGCTCCACACTCTTCTAAGCCGTTTATTGGCTGAATCATTGAATCCGTGAAAAAATGAGTCGAAATTTTGTTGTAGAAAATTTCATGCTCTACATTTTTGGACGGAACGTATTTTTCGTCCGAGCAACCGATACTGATATACAGGGTGAGTCAGAAGTCTGTTCAAGGGCCAGCATATTATAGCAATGAACATTCCTTCAATAATAAGTAGGTAGTCTTGCCAAGTGGTCTGGTGCTATTTGACCATGCATGAGTGAATGACCTTGACATGTCCTGCCAAGGTCATCTCACTGCTAACTTCTCAACCATGCGTCCTTGAAAATCGGTGTACATTAGAAAAGTGTAGAGAAACACAAACCAATGCCAAAGCAAAAAAACAGAATAAAATTCGAAGCAAAAGTATAGGAGCTAAATCAGTCAAAGATAATGGTATAAACTGCACTGCAGTACATCGGTGTTGACAGGCTTAAGGCAAGAACTGAATGTAGAAAAGGCAGTGCACAGAAAGTTCACGTTAGACTGGACATGAAGTTAATCGGAACCTCTAGTAGAGGCGGGGATGAAGGCAGTGTTCCCATTTTAGGTACTACTGCACAAGATGTATGCATTTCAACTTAAAGAGTTGAACCCTTAACGTCAATGCAATGCATTACTACTCTATTCAGTTCATTCCAGCAGGGACGTAGACGTACACCTCTACGTCCCTGATTCCAGCCACATTACCTGGGGGAATTTCGTCTGGCCTGACCTCCCTTGCAAAACTGTTAGTAACCACTAAAATAAACACAGCTCTTGCACTCAGTCTTCGAGGAATTACGCTAAGTTCAATCCTTGGCTGAGACCTTTAGCTATAGGTTTACATCTTCTGCTAGGTTCCATTTAGTAAGGTTGACCGTTTGCATTGACGTGCGTTTTCCTTCCTATTTACCAATATTTGTCAGGTTCCGGTATTGTATGTTATCACCTCTCTTAGCAGCTTAAAGTGGGTGGCCTAAATGTAAGCAAGTAGTCTTTTAGGTAGGCGTCAATAACCGAAGTTAGTTGACGCCGTCATACTTTCCAACCTTTATTTTGTGTTTAATATGGCTCTACGCAACAGTGGAGCATTTTCAAATGGTGGTCTGGTCATTTATAGGGAATGTGGAAGGAATCTAATACCAACCGTTGCCAGATTTCATGCTCGTTTTCCACATCGCCAACCGAATCACTCACTAGTGCGAAAGGTTGTGAACCGGCTGCGGGCCACAGGAAACTTCAGCAGTCGTGCACGTTTAGGACGACCGCAGACAGCGACTGATGAAGCAAACACAGCAGCAATCATTGTGTATGTGTTGCTCCATCCGCACACCAGTAGTCGTGATATTGATAATTGCACATAATGCTGGTTGCTCCCAGAGTTCGGTCGTCCGTGTGTTGAAGAAGTACCACTACCATGTCTGTCATCTACACCTTCACCAGGGTCTGCAGCCAGGCGATACCTAACGACGTTATGATTATTGCAATTCAGTGTTGAATAAAGTTCGGTTGGCCCCAAATGTCCTGCAGCATGTTTTCTAGACAGATGAGACCAGATTAGCTGAAGTGGGGTCAGTGGCGTAACTAGTAGAGGGGGGGGGGGGGAGGATGCAAAGGGGCGATTCGCCCCCTCGGTGAGATTTTGAAAGCTTATTCGGTAAATTGGCCAAGTCACGTTTCCATAGCTGAAAAAATAATATTATTTACCATCAGATGGCTGCATTTTGAGGTCAAAGACGCAACTTTCATCTAAGGTAATTTATACTTTTACTGTTTCTCCTTTAAATCACTAAAGTAACCAGGTAACAAATGGAGAAATACGAAAATCAGTAAATATAAACAGTAAGAATTACTAACTCCACATTTTTCTTAAAATTACCAACAAAGTATCAGTGTTTCAAAAATAAGTAGCTACTGTGAAAAACTGAATGATTTACATTACAAAATTAGTTAAAAGCTGGTTTTATAAAAATGTTTCCAACGGCACTTTACAAGGCCAGAAAATGCCGGAAAATAGCAAAAATGCTTCAGCTTCTCAGTACAAAACCCTAGTTATGCCACTGAGTGGGGTTATAAACATTCACAATGCCCATTGGTCTTCAGTAAACCCTTATCGGGTCCGGGAAACAGTACACCACGCGCAATGGGGGAACAAATGTTTGGTGCGTACTGTAAAATTGTGGGATTTTAGGGCTAGTCTTCTACGATGGTAGTCTCACAGTGGCACGTTACTTGAGAGGATTGTGATCCCAACACTTTGGATGCAACAGGATGGTGCACCGCCACAATTTGGTGGAGCTGTTTGTGAGTAGTTGAACGTACACTTCCCAAACCAGTGGATCGGCTGTGGTGGGCCAGTTTAATAGCCACCCAGATCACCCGATCTAACCGCTATTGACTTTCTTTTGGGGTTACGTTAAGACACGCGTGTACCTCACTGCTCCTGGAAAAGTATTGGAATTACAGCAGCTCATTAGATATGCGTGCCACCTTTGACGGTCCCGTGCACCATGCAGTGCATGCAGTTCTAAGCAAATGACTGCAAGATTGCATTGTTCTTGACGGTGGTCACATTGAACAGTTTCAGCAGACGCAACGTGTGTTTGTTATCTTTGCTTCAATACATACTGTATTGAATGGTGCACTACATCATGTTCAGGCACTGTTTTAGACTATTAATTTGCATAGCATAGTGAGTCTTAATAGGCTAATTTGGTTGGTAGCTGTAGTCACGTCTGTGAGAACGTGACTACCATTGCCACGACAATGCATGGGTAGCAGCGAGCGCTGCGGCGTCAGAATCAATACGCGTCTTGGTCCTAGCTTTACATCTCTGGCTTCTTACACACCGGGGTTCGATCCTGGTGAAGGGAAGTGTATATGTACGGGTTTTTCTCCGGTTGTTTCCCGCCCGTTGCACGAGGGTTTCCTCTGGGTACTCCGGTTTTCTCCCTCATGCGGCAAATAACAACTGTCCTGATTGTGGTATCTTCAACTTAACATCTGCCACTTGGGACCCTTCAAGAAGCTCGACATCTGCCCGACATGTTCTGTTCTGTTCTGTTCTGTTCCGTACCGTTCCGTTCCGTTCTATTTTATTCTATGCTAATGCCCGTCAATGTATGTACGCAGACAGGTAACGTGCAATTGTTTCGTTACTTACGGTTGTTTGTTACAGATATTGCAGAATGTTCACTTTCGTTTCCAGTCTCTGGGTGGAATGCTTGCCTGTCTACCCCGGTGTACTGCAGTGTAGTTTATACCACTATCTTTGGCTGACTGTAACTCCTTTGCTTTTGTTCCGAATTATTTCATTCTGTTTTTTTGTTTTAGCATTGGTTTGTAGTTTTCTACACCTTTCTAATTTATGCCGATTTTGTAGGATGCATAGTTCAGAAGGTAGCAGTGAGATGACCTTGAAGGGACATATCAATGTCATTCACTCACGCATGATCAAATAGCGCCAGACCATTTATAAGTCTAACAACTTATAATTGAAGGAATGTTCATTGCTATATTATAATGCTGGCCCCTGATACGGACTTCTGGCTCACACTGCATATTGAAAAAAACAGATATCGGGGCAATGTTTCCAAGATGGCGGCGTTAGCTCAACAGGGACTGCTAGAAACTTTTAGTATGTTGTACTTAATGCCCTTACGAACGTCTGTGCCAAAAATCGGCGTATTCCGAGCATTTGATATAATTTGACTGTACTATCATGACGTTTCCTCTCCAAGGTCAACCGTTTTCAAGAATCAGGGTTGAAACGACTGGCCTTGGAGAGGAAACGTCATGATAGTCCAGTCAAATTAGATCAAATGGTCGTAATAATTCATAGTAAGCGGATTTTTGGCTTTCAAATCAGGTTGAGAACCATATCAACAAAGTTTACACAATGCTAGTAAAGAAGCATACGTCAATTTCACAAGCCTTACAATAGGGATGTTAGCAACAACAGCTCACCAAGCCTGGAGTTCAAGTGAGATGATGGAAGCAGGGTTCGAATTTAAATAATGGGTCCTAGCATTTTTACGTGGCAAAGTAGTGATGTCAGCATCGTTATGTAATTTATTGTACACTTTGCAGGTAATCGGCTATTGGAATCAGGTGATTATGAAGAGGGGGTTTTATTAAATGGAGCAAAGAGATTCCAATTTTTTAATAGGAATGCGATGTTTTGTATGTATGTATGTCTGTATGTATGTATGTATGTATGTATTAGTATAAGAAATGTCGCGTTTGTGTTCGTTTTTAGAACATGTTGTAACAGCGAATTTGCGAGCTTCATTCGTGCACAGTTAGATTTTATGGGGGCTACGGCATTGACAAACTTCCTGCTTAGTTTGGCTTGCATAGGTGGCTGTTTACCCAAGATGGTTCAGAGTTGGTAAATAGTTTTTGTGCGTGTGATTTTCGTTGGAAAATTGAGGTATTTATGCTAGTGGGAGGAGATTGAAGTTAGCTATGGAGAGTCCCACTGTTTTTGCTAACAAGTCGGATGTTTTCAGCGTACAACATTCTACAAAGGGCTTCAGTTTTTCCTTTACTGTATGGGTAATAAGAAACACGGTTTTTTGATTTGAGTTTCGAGTGTGGGACAGCCGTTCAAAGTTATTATAGTTATAAATGGTAGGGAGTGAAAATCATTATTGAGGTATTTTTGAAATATATGCCTAAATTGTTCTATGAAGGCCAGCTTATTGATGGAGTGGACGTAAATCCTGCGTAGTTCGTTCTTAAAAGAGCAACTAGGCAGATGGGGATCAGTGTAGGATTCCTAATTGACTGTTCGGGTTGTTTGAGTAGCTTTAAGAAAATTATGGGAATTCCTGAAAACTTTAATATGTAGCAAAGCAGTTTGGTTATTTTCAGTTTCCTCCTTTGTAAAGTACAAGGAGTCGTGATAGCTATTTAGAAATTTTAGAATATCATTATGAATACTGGGTAGACGAAGTGTTAAAAAGTCATCAACAAATCTTTTATAATAAATAATTTGGGTGAAGTGGTTAACAAGTAGGTTATCAAAATCATTCATAAAGATGTCACACAGAAAAGTAGAGACGGAAAACCCATGGAAAACCCATTATGTTGAAGAAAAAATCTCCTATGTATTGCAAAAATGTGGTGTCTCAAACGAGTTTAATCGTTTCAAGAAAATCAGAAAGGTTCAATTTCAGTACAGTGTAGTCCCTGAGCAGTTTCTTATTAATAATTTCGATGATAGGTTTAAGGTTCAATTTCAGTACAGTGGAGTTAGTGAGTAGTTTCTTAATAATAATTTCGAGGGTAGGTTTAAGGTTCAATTTCAGTACAGTGGAGTCCCAGAGTAGTTTCT
>JAHWFP010049857.1:0-23646 GCA_023313725.1 Lithobius niger | reverse complement strand
CTCTTCCAAGAAACCCACTGACTGGCACAAATCCCCACAACAACATATGAAAACAAGCTATTTAAATTTTCAGTCCTAATTTACGGACCTTGTTCACAAAAAAAAAGACAGCAGTGCTGTCAGAAGCTCTGAGTTGGTGCTCGTCGTTTTAGTTTTGTGTCTTTTTGTGAACAGGTCCGTAAATTAGGACTGAAAATTTAAATAGCTTGTTTTCATAGGTTGTTGTGGGATTTGTGCCAGTCAGTGAGTGGGCATCTTGGAACAGTACCTTCTCTGCTCTTACAAAGTAATTCCGAAGTTAGCATTACTCATTCAATATTCACAAAATTTCCGACAAAATTTTGTCCACACAATGCCTTATGGTAGAGGTAAAAACAATCTGGATCTACATCTGTTTTTAATGTACCACTGCACACAAAAGATTCTATATTTTCTGCAATAATCGTCTTTAAATCATTGACCAACTTTCTACTGGTAATTAATCAGTGCCCAATTACATATTATCATCATGCTTTGCTTCACCATGATGCAAAAATCAAATCTGTGCAAATCAAAATCAGCAGAATTTCAATTGTTTCAAGCATCAGCAGAATCATTTTCACTCTTATTTTGATTAATGATTCCTTTGTAGGAAGTTGTGACTTTTTATTGCACCATTGTTAAGAATACAGATACTCCAGTTTTTAAAAGTGCTTTTGGTAATTTTTTCCAGTAAACCTGAACTTGAACGCATGCTGCCACACGTACTTCTACCACGGAAGCTACCAGTGAAAACGACGGAAGGACTGCCACAAGATGAAGCAAATCTTCTGCGACTCATGATGGACAAGGTTTTTGAAACTAAAAATGAACTTGGTCAAAATGAATTTCTTCAACAAACAGCAAATCTCTTCAAAGTATGGTGGGATATTCAGCAAAGTGATACGTTGGATCCTCAAAACATTTCGGAAGCACTTGCGTCACTGAAAGAAGGGGAGTCGTTCGCCCTATACATTCGGGCTCAGAATGCAGGTTTACTGCTTTCTCTTCCCAACGACGAATTTCATAGTTCGGGAACTGCAATCTTGTCCACGTTTCCCGCATCTGCCCGGTCGACAGACGTCATGTCTTCACCCAGTGACCTGCAAATCAACTGTCCAACTTCTTCAATTCATATCCTGAAGTCACACTTCCTTTCTTCAGAAACATTTGGACGGCAGCTCAGCGCAATGTGTTCAACTCAGTGTGACGTAGCAATGCCAAAGACTAAAAAAGCCGGTTCTTTCCACAATGAGATCCGTGATGTTCCGGATCCCATGCTCATCACAAAGTTGATCACTGCCATGGTAACAAATCAAAATTCGGATTTGTGTTCTCATTTACAAAGAATTCCTAAAAAGCTAAGGGATCAAGTGAATTGGAAGAAGGAAAGCAAACTTCCTTTCCGTCGATCAGGTATGTGGTTTACTGCCAAAGTGATCCTGCAGTTGTCCCTGGTGGACAGTTTAGGTAAAGTCGAGGGAACATTTTTTTACAAAATGATTCTTCTGAAAATTATTTTACACTTTGGCGAAAACTGTCAACATGTCAACGCAGACATCAACATGCAAATGATAGCCAAAATGGCACATCGCCTGTGTAAATTGGAAAATTACCTCGAAGAAATTACCAAAGAAAGTAGAAAAGACAAACAACATTATAGCCAATTTTACAAGAAGTTGCGAGAGTCTGTACTTGGAAACATTAAAACGATTCGAAGAAAATTGGAGTGTGATTGGGAGAAGGTTGTGAAATATGACAATGACCAATCACGTTTAAGTCCTCTTTCTGGTCTAAACCTTTCGAATGACATCAAGCACAAGTTGTGTACCTTACAGTTGCATTTAGAACGTATGCAAACCAAACCTCAAATGACTCAAGGTCTTACGTGTGCACCAAGATGTCCCCCTCGTCTGATGTATGAAGACAATGAGTTTCCACTATCAAATTTTGATCAAACTGGAGAAGAAAACCTTGGCATTGTTCTTTGCGACTTTGAGCAATATGTTCAAACAAACCTTGCAGATTATGCGTCAGCTACAAACTGTCAGAGCATTAGGAAACTTTTGGAGAAGTACATCACGACGGCTAAACGTTACTATGCCGATGATCCTGTCGGTGGTAGTCAAATGGTTCTTTCTTCACTAAAAATAATTGAAGTTTTGGACACTGTTGCAACTACTGCACATCCCCTTTTAGGGAAACATCGATCTGGAGTTGATACAACTATTTTCGAAGATCTGCTACTTGTTAAACATGAAGATATGGAGCTAGCAAAAGATCTCGAGATGTACTTCAATGAGCGAAACAGAAGCAGTCTTCCTTCACTGATAGAAGAGAGTAAAGTCTCCAGTAAATCGTTCTCAGCAATTTTTGCTAGTCAGAACAGTGAAATGTGCCAGATGAAAGAACAAATTTTGGCAGAGGCAGAAAAACAGATTGAAGAGAAGAAAATAGAAATACAAACCGCACGTGCTCATGTAGATGCTCTTAGAATAAAAGCTAAAAATCTATCTCACACATATATTTCTCAAACTGATGAGTGGAAATGTACCACGGAAATTCACGTTTGGGACTGCTGCAAATGCAGCATGGAGAAAGAAGCCAACCAGTACAAAATAAAAGTTTTTGAGCGCCCATTGCCTACAACTGCTCAGGAGCAAGATGCTGTCATTTTTGAACTAAGAATTCCAGAAGAAATTGCATGTATCAGGGATGCAGTTTACTTTTTTATAACTGAAGTTTGCTTTGCACAAATGCATACTAACACTCCTGCTGATTCTTTATGGACCAATTACGCACCAATCTGTAGATACCATGAAGGAAGACAGAAGTACATCACTTTGGGTAGCACATACAAGTCAATCAAAGTCACAAATTATTATCAAATTCCTCCACACTCTTCTGACGATAAGTTCATAGTCAACAATGGGTTCAATTGCTGGTATGTAACAAAGTTTAAGTTTAATGATCCAGGATATCTTTATGAACGGGGTGATGCAACGGTAAAAAATCGTTGCACTTTCTCTCTGTCAAAGCAGTCTAACTATAAATTAGTAGAAGAGTGGATGCAATCAACAACACATAGTCAGAATCAGGTTCTGGCCGAACAAGTCAAATGCCCAAAAGATATGGCACTGTCGGAATTTAAAGAATATGGCTCATTAAGGGCCGGACACCGTCTTCAGTTGCGCAACATTTACCGTGCCCTTTTACAGGATACATTATCATTTCACGATGAAGCTGTGTTCATTCTTATCTGCCAAGCTATATGGCAGGCTGGGCCACCAATGACGCCACCTGTAGTGTGCCGTGAGTCGCACTGTGATCTTGTGGATTCAAATTTTGCTAAACTTCTCTTGCAGTTGTTAGACAAAGTACGACAGCAACAATCTGAAAACTGGACACAGTACTACACCATGCTGACAGTCATTGTACTTGCAGCTCGTACTTTGTCTCTTGCCCCAGATGAAGACATAAAAAGGCTTTCACTGGATTTGCTCTTGAAATGTCGTGAGGTGGTAAACAAATGGATTCCAACAGTTGAGAGAGTTTTACAGAGAGTTATGAATGTTTCGAAAGGGAATGTTAAAAGTTTGAGAACGAATTTAATCAACATCTGTATTTGCAGTGCTCTTACCTTTTGGGTAGATGAAGTGGATTTTCCATGTGTTATGAAACGTTCTGAAGACGTGGAGTGCTGGCTTACAGCTGTTGCTAAAATAAAGGATAACATTATACTGAGCATGGAAAGTGTAGCGTTACTGCCTGCAATGACTAGGAATTTGCTTCGATGGGTTCGCAGAGCAGGCGTGAAAATGGAAAAGCATTTGCATTTCATGCTCGACAGAAATCAAGAAGGTTTACAAGCTTTTGCTGCGAATCACTTACCACGTTCAGGGAATAAAGTAACACAATGGCAGTCATGCAAGGGGGCACAAAGGCAAGTTTACTGGTCTAAACTTGTTGACAATGATCGAAGTGAACTAACTTTACATATGGATATAATTGGTGGTACATTCCTAGTGAATGGATCTCCTATAGGATTTCTCTCCACAGCAGTTACTGGTCATGAAGTTTTCCAGAGAGTTTTTTCCAATACCGTCTTTGAAGTGAAACCTGGTGAGGGTGGTTCTCAAGTTGCTACCTACCAAAATCGTACGTACTCGTTCCTGCTTCGTGAGGGCAATGACTTGTTGGTGACAGAGACTCATGAAAATGGCTCTAAGTACCAGCTTGTGCCTCATCTCGTTTTCGAAGGTGATGTTCCATTTACCTTACAGAAAAACTTCAGTCATTGGTGGAATGAGGCTAAGAAGACCATCTCTTTTAGACCTAGAAACATTCTGAATGAAGAATTCCTGACCAAAGTGAGCTACGTCCTAGATTTAAATAAAGGCTTACTTCAGGACATGGGAACTGGCCGATTCTTAGTAAGTGTAAAAAGCCACACTTACCTAAGTGTTTGTGGAATCATGGATCGACTTGAACATCGCCATTACGTCCAGGTGCTTCATGACCCTGATGGTAATTGTACTACTGTAGACTTATCTCGAATGTGTTTGCAGTTTGAAATTAGCAGCAGCAACCAACTGAATTCCAGAGAATTTCCTGGAATGAAAATTAAACTCGAACAGAAATATGGAACATTCATTGGACTGAAGCAAGGCCTTTCACTGGAAAGCAAAGATTTGTCAAAAAAATCTAATGACATTCTTCTTATTCCTCATGGAAAAGTCAGTGTAAAGCCCGGTTCCAATCATCAAGACGTACAAATAGCATTAAAAGAGTTATACACACCCGAGTACTTTGCATGCGAAGTTGATAAACGCCTTCAACAAATTCGTCCAGGCCAAAGTCACGTGGGATGGCTTTTCTTGGCTCTGCTGCACGCATCTACAGCTTCGCCCTTGGAAGACCCATTTACATGCTTAACAGGAACTGAGTCGGCAATTAAGCTGTTGCAGTCAGCACATTGCTGGTCCTGCCAACCATTGGCTGAAGAAGCAAGTAATATCCTCAATGCCATTGCATTGCTCAGTCCACGTCGTACGTATTATCCAAGGTATTTGAAATGCATGGAAGAAGTTCACTGGCCCGATGGACTGAGTTCTCTTACAGCTCATGATGGTTATCAAAGGATTGTTAAGAAGCTGGTTGACGATAGCCAACGACTTTCCTTTTTGCATAAGCAAACTAGGCCACAGATTGAAGTTCAATGCAACATCCTTGATCAAAAGGCATACTGGCGTTATCTGCATCTTTATACTGAACAAGCACGCATCACTGATGACTTTGATCATACGTGTAAAATGCATTGTTCACCCATTCCATCATCTGCGTTTGAAAGGAACATGGACGATGCCATCATGATTTCTACACGTACAATGGCTCACTTGGGACATATTTGGTCAACTGTACTTCCTCCGGCTCAGAGCTGTGGGTACTTAAAGAAGTTTCTTGTTACATCTTGTGGTTTACTTCCTGGAGTTGGATGTAACAAATTCAATAAAATAGATTCAACATGGCTTCTTAGTTTAGACTTAAGAAAATCCTGGTTGGATCTGTACAATTATGCTAGAACGGTGACTACTAAACAGCATGAAAATGACTGGAGAGTCATACTATGTGTACTAGCTTTTAGTGGTGCTCCACTAGAACAGCTACAGATCCTACATGACGTAGCAGTACGTCCAGAACAATACCATCTGGAGCCACCACCTTACAAAAAGTACACGAATGTTTCTAACAATACAATGAATTCGAGCTCCGTTAGAACTATGCTTCGTGAGCATGCGAGGCCATTGACTGAGTACATTGACAGAACAAAACAAGGACGGAAGCTGAAAGAAAGCGAGAACTCGTATCGAATCAGAAAACAACAAATAAAAAAGGACCATGACTCTCTCATCATTACCCAAGCCAAAGAAGTGGCGAATCTACTAAAAGTCAGATGGCCTTTACAGTCAGCCAATTCATTGCTAAACGATTGCAAATCAACTTTTACTGAACTAAGTCTTGATGAAGTATTACCACCTCTGAATAGCCTCTTGGCAGAGTGGTACGCAAATCATGAACTGAAATGCTTTCTTGAACGGGTGGAAGCCATTGCATTCCAACAAACGAATTCTGTAGACATCAGTATTCTAGAAGTGCTAACACAAAATGCTCAGATTCCTGAAGTACAAAGCCAGAAGTACAACTTCTTTGACCTTACTTTGTGCTCTCTGTTAAGAGACAATACACCTGTCACTGAGGTTGAGGAGCATAATTCCAATACAACTAACTCTTCTTCAAAAATTGATATTTTCACAGAAGCTGAGAAAATTTTTTCTACTGGTAGAACAGGTTACAGCAATTATCAGTATTTTACCAGTAAAGAATGCAATGGTGAGACTAATACAGCATTTCCTTTTGCATCGGACAGTTCTTGTGAAATCGGAAAGACTTACATGAATGATAATTTGAGTAGTTGGGAAGCTTATTGCCAACGTGCAAAAGTGTCTGTAGATTTTGACGAACATTCACAAAGTATTTGTGAACATCTCGAAGAACAATGCAACAAACATTCTGAATATGCAAATAGTGTATGGAAAAAGGGAATAAAGCATCTGAAAGACATGCATCAAACCATCCCTATGCGAACACTCATAGCTGCTGGACTGTTTCCACGAACAGTTCCGACCACATTGCTACCATTCATATGTAATAAAGGCATAGATGAACAGTTTCGTTCCCTAGTTGGAGCTGTGGCAGTTGTTTGGACACTTGAACAGCAGGTAATCAGGTGTCTAAAGTTTGCTCAAGCTGGAGAAAACAAAGAACTGGCTTTACGGAAGGAACTTGCCTCATATGTTCATGAGAGTTTCTGGAGTCCAAAGCAAACTCCTGAATGGCTCCTTTTAGAGCTTGAGATGGACATTAAAATTAGGCCGATACAAGTAAAAGTAGCAAACGCAATGATAAACCCAGAAGATGGAAACACTCTGATGCAACTAAACATGGGAGAAGGAAAAACAGCTATTATTATTCCAATGATTGTTGCAATCCTTGCAAATGGAAACCAGCTGTGTCGAGTTACAGTGCTGAAGTCTTTATTCCACATGAACCGAGAAGCCTTAACCTACAAAATGGGTGGTTTGTTAAATAAACGTGTTTATACGTTTCCATGTCGCAGGGATATGTTCATTAAACCTGCAGAGGCTTCTGCGATCTTGAAGGTGCATAAAGAGTGCATTGTTAAGCACAGTGTAGTTCTTACACTCCCGGAATATTTGCTGTCCTTCCAGCTCAAAGGGTATGAACATTGCCGTAATGGTAACTTCCAAACTGCTCGTTCTCTCCTAAAAATTCAAAAATGGCTAACAAGAAAAGCACGTGACATACTTGATGAATCAGATGCAATACTCCATTTCAAATATCAACTTGTGTACACAGTTGGAGAGCAAATTTCCATTGATGGGAGTAATCTTAGATGGGCTGTAGCACAGAGTCTGTTAAAACTGGTACCTGATCGACTTATACAGCTGATAAGAAAGTATGGAGACAGTGCAGCTGAATGTGGCGATGTGACAAACAACCCTGAGCGTTTTCCCCATTGTCGACTTCTGAACATTAAATATTACAATGAGTTGTGTGAAATGCTGGTGACTGATGTTTTAAAAGGAAAATCAGACATGGAGTTTCCAGAACTTAACTCAGGCGTTAGAGATATAGCCTTCACATTTCTGACTTCTGCATCCATCAGCAGAGATGATTACAGAACAGCCTCACAGATATTCGACTCAAAGACCAACACACAACACTATAATGTTCTTCTAATTTTGCGAGGAATTCTTGCATGTGGCATTCTTTCCCTTGTCCTAAACAAACGATGGAGAGTCAATTATGGCGTTAATGCAAACGGAAATAGACTCATGGCTGTTCCTTTTAGGGCTAAAGATGTTGCAGCAGAACGAACTGAATTTGGGCATCCTGATGTCGCTATATTAAGTACAATTCTGAGTTATTATTACTCTGGACTTACCGAACAGCAACTGGATCAATGTTTTCAACTTTTATATCAGCAACAAAACTGCGATCAGGAATATTCACAGTGGGTTAGTAAAGTTCGCTTGATCGACCAATCTATCAAAGTTCTAAATGGAGTTAACTTGACAGATTATGAACAGCGTACTTGTGTGTTATATCCAGCTCTTTTGAAAAACATGGCAGTGATAGATTATTACTTGAAAAAGGTAGTATTTCCAAAAGAATGCAAGCAGTTTGGTTGGAAGATGTTGTGTACACCTTGGGACTTGTGTGCTGAGGACAAACATCTTGCTGTGACAGGTTTCAGTGGAACTAATGATACAAAGATTTTATTGCCAATGAATACATCACAGAAAGACTTGCCAGAGCTTCTGGGTACGAATGGTGAAGTGCTTCACAAGTTGCTTTTACCTGAAAATGACGATTACATGTGTTTGCCTTCTTGCACTTCTAATATGGGTATTTTGCGAAAACTAACAAAAGAAGGTATTCCTTTGCTTTTGGATGTTGGAGCCTTGATGACAGACTACAGTAACAGAGACGTGGCATGCAAATGGTTAAACTTAAATCACAAAACACACAAAACTGCTGCGGTGTTCTTTGATGAACAAGATAAGTTGGTTGTCATTGATAAGCGAGGTCAGCCAAGCCTCTTTGAGTTATCTCCATACCGAAGAAGAATGGAAGAATGCCTGATTTACATCGATGATTTCCATACGCGAGGAACAGATCTACAAATTCCACGCGGCACAAAGGGTTGTGTCACTCTTGGAAAAGGAGTTACAAGAGACAAGCTGGTTCAAGGCTGCATGCGGATGAGGATGCTTGGTGGAGGGCACACTGTTTGCTTTTGGGCATCAAAGGAGGTGAATGGTGAGATACGTAGACTGACAGGAAAAGAAGAATTGGATATTGCTACCGTAGATGTACTGACTTGGACAATGGAAAACAGTCGCTTGGTTACACGGGATGGGTTTCTTCATTGGGTCGCAGCTGGCTTAAACTTCAACACAAAAAACGTAGCACAGCGTTTGCTAAATTTTGGCAACAAAACAGAAGACGAGCTTCGAAAATATGGGGAACGATGTTCAGCTGAAGAAGTAACAAAACTGATAAGCATGTATGGGACGTTCTGCCAGGAAGACTTTTACTCGACTATTGCTGAATCATGTTTGCAATCACAGTTGAAGAAATTTGAGAGCTCGGTGGTTTATCCAGATGAGTTGAATCATCTTGATGAAGTGAAGAACGTATTCTTAGAGGTTGGAAGGCAAATAGTGGACCGTTGTGTTCAGTTTGTCCCCAAATGGAAACGATTGTCCCACTTGCTTGATGAAGAGCAAGAGCGCGAACTTGAGCATGAGTTAGAAGAGGAGCGTGAGGTACAAAGACCACGAGAAGCAAAACCTGTTACGAGTCGTTTGGCACCGGAAGTACAAGAATTCGTTGAAAATGGGTATTTTCTTCCCAGCAGTCTTCAAAATTGGGCAGTTAGGCTCCCGTTTGCTCTTCAGAATACAACATTATGGCCTATTACGCAGGAAAACTGTTGGGGACACAATATTTATGCCACAAAAGATTTTGTTGAGGTTACCAAAATTGAGAATAAAAAAGATTCTGTTGATCAGTTTCTCCGGCCGCCTACTTGGCTTGCTGCTGCACAGATAGGAAATGAGACACTATTTTTGCTGTTAAGCCCCTATGAGGCAAACGAACTGTTTCCCTTATTCCAGTCTCGTAAAGCAAAAGCTGTGTTGCACATGTACGTGGCTCGACTTCGTTCCGATCAAGATTCATTGCTTCAGCTTCAAGAGTTAGTAGTTCCTTCTCCAGTACAGGTAACCGGCAAAGAACTGTGTATGTTAAATGCCAATTTATCTTTATTCAGTGGAAATATGTACTTCAAAAACAAACAAGAGCAAGACACGTATATCAATTTTTTGGGTTTGCTTCCACGCCCTAGGACTAAAGTAGAGCAAAAAGCATTTGATGATGACTGGACAATACAGGGGTTCGTAAAGCCAGAATTTCGGGAACATTTTCCATATCTGACTTCACTGTTCCAGTTTAGTCCTGTTTCACTTGTCCAGAAAATAATTGCCATACGCGTCGATCACATTCCCAGCAGTCATCATGTTTCGCAAGTAATTGTGGATCTAAGACGACCATTTCCAGGGGTGAGTAGCTGCGAGTTAACTTAGCATTTCATTGCCTCTGGCTTAGATAGTAGTGCACAGTAACTTTGTAGGGTCACCAGGAAAGTACACCAGCCATCTTCCTCTGCACAAAGTTGGTCTAGGTTTAGTCATTGAGGACTGATCAGAAACATACATAACATGGCACTAGTAAGAGGAAAGCTAATGCAAGCAATATACTTCAGAAACTGCACTACTGTGCACATACTAGAAGTCACTAATTTGACTTAAAGGAGAATAGAAATAAATTTTTGTGTAAAAAACATAAGCGAAAACTTCCCGAGATCCTCGCGAAGCTGTTTTAGTTACACATTACACATAAAAAATATCTATACGCATAAGATTGAACAGTAAAACGGGTATGGAACTGGATAATAGAACCCACTACACAGAATTATTAACTCATAAAGGCATAAAATAAAGTGTAGTAAAAAAAGCATACATAGTATAATGGGGACCATCCGCTCCCGATTTGCTGTTGAAGAGCGTTTTGTTTTACTCTTACTCATTCTCGTTTACCCTTATGTGCCCTCATTTACCGTAATGTGCCTTTATGTACCTTTGTGTGCACTTGTGTGCCTGTGCATACCCTTTTGTACCAGTATTGATCCTTTTCTGGCCTTATGTTCCATCATGTCTGTGTGGAATGTCACCATCTTGATTATGTTCAACATCGTTTTCCCACTTCCACGAGACTTAGTGCGTCTAACGTCTGTCCTCCTGTCCGGAGTTTTTAACTTATTGCGGGAGGTACAGATGTGTGATAATATCTAGATTTGTGGTTTATTTGATACCTCTGTAATGTGAGGCTCAGTGGCAACCTGGACCACTGATGGGATTTATTTAGCAAAATTGTCTCTCTCTCTCCTTTTGGCCCCATGTCTACAGCTGCGTGTGCGGGAAAAGCTAAAGCTAAAGCACTGTGACTGGGGTTGCTGCTAATGACCAAACTGTTGATGTGCCATAAAGCCTCAATACCCCCTATCTACCCTGGTACACCGTTTTATAGCCTTATTTACGCTTAAGTAGCCGTGTATAGTTTTTTTACCCTTTTGTGCCCTTATATACCCTTTTGTGCCCTTATTTAAGGGTTAATAAGGATGCAAAAGGGTATATAAGGGCACAAAAGGGTATATAAGGGCACAAAAGGGTAAAAAGGCTACACACGGCTACTTAAGCGTAAATAAGGGTATAAGGGTACATGGCCAAAAGTATGGATCCGAGATAGGGCTTCAGCCTATGGTTTCAAAGGTCAACGGTTCAATTCATACTCAGGCACCTGACGTTTACGTACAGCAGGCAGCGGAAATAGGTTTGCATCTGTACTTATTTAAGGGTTAATGAGGATGCAAAAGGGTATATAAGTACAGATGTAAACCTATTTCCGCTGCCTATTGTACGTAAACGTCAGGCTGCCTGAGTATGAATTGATCCGTTGACCTTTAAAACCATAGGCTGAAGCCCTATCTCAGATCCATACTTTTGCCCATGTCAGTATGGTTGAATGGTAGGACTTCGACCTTTGGTATTAATGGTCGAGGGTTCAACTTACGCCCTGGCAGTCTGACAACCCAAAGGCAACAAAAATAGATTTGCATCTGCATCTATTTACCACTATATAGGGGGGGGGGGGGATTGAGGCTTAATGGCGCTTCAACAACTTGGTCATTAGCGCCACCCTCAGTCACAGTGCAGTGGTCCGGGTTGCCACTGCACCACACATTACAGAGATGTTATTCAAACCCCTAATCTAAATCTTGTCATACATCTGTACCTCCTGCAAAAATTGAAAAACACCGGACAGGAGGACAGACTTATCGCCCAACTGACGCGCAATGTCAAGCGGAAGATGAAAACGACGACGAACATCAAGATGGCGACAATCAACAAGTAAGTGCCGGACCGTAAGTGGCCGTCGACACCAATAACATTCAAGAGGGGCTATATGCACTAATATAGCCTTCTGGGGAGGGTATTGCAATGCCTCTTATGCCCAAAGATATACCTCTCAACCCAAACTCCATCCCCAAAATCATACGTGTCAATTCTCATCCGTTCTACAGTTTAGCTGACTTACGATTTTTTGAACACCCGGTATATAAATATACACTAGATAGGCTACATAATAAATAAATATTACAAACAAAACCGTCAAATGTGCCGTAAAAAAGGGTTACATGATTGAAGTTTTACTTTACTTGTTAAAAGGTACACGGATAAAAACTGATGATCTTTAATGTTTTTAACGGTGTCACACAAAACCAATTAAATTACCAATTAAATTATTGTTAAAGCACAACAGCTCTTAAACAGATGCAATTTTCTCAATTATAAATTTCCTTATTTCAATAAGTAATAAATCTTTAATTTTTATCCATTTGTATCTTTTAACAAGTATAGTGAAACTTTATTCATATAACCTTTATTTTTGCTGCCCATTGACCGTTTTTGTTTGTAATCCGTGTACCTTTTTTTTTTTTATAGCTATGGCATCGCGCTAGAATGGTTTTGTCCTCGACAATTGAAGTGATGTGATGTTTGTTGGCAAACTTGGGCTGGTGAATAATTGATGGCAGTAATTTTGTTTCATTTCCAAAGATGTGAACGCGAGCACGCAGTGATTGTAGCTGCTCGCTTTGAAACCTTCAGCTCAGCTCTGAAAACCTGCATCTACGATATAAATAAGTCATTCTATTGTTTCTAGCTGCCAATTTTGAGGCACAACGTAGCTTAGTTTGGTTTAAAGCTATATGCGTGCGTTTAGCTAAAACACGGATTTCTTTTATTTTACCCATCAACAATCAACTGTTTAGCAAAGGCATAACACGTGCACGAAGAATGAATCTGGCGTTGCTGATTCGCATTGTTTCCTAACTACAATGGTTAAAACAATGTAAAATAATTAAAAACTGATCGTTCAGGGACCCGTAACTCCAGAACGGCTCGACCAATCGAAAAAGCGGTCTCTGTAAGGTTGAAGGCCAAGGAAATTTCTGGCTTAGATCATGTTTCAGATTTTAGGCACGTGCAGTAGTTTTTTTTTTCTGTAACAGTGTCACACAAGACCAAGACCAACAACAAGTGAACAGTATAAAAATTTACGTGTGGCTCCCTACTTTTACTCTTGCACAGAATCTCATAATTTTTGGTATAAATGTACCTTCCGTACTTATCTAATAATTGGGCAATTTTCGTCGAAAAATATTGAATATGAGCAGAGATATTAATTTTTTCTTAGTTTTGCTGGAGTGAGGAGTTCAATCATGTATAGGTTACGATATGTAAATAGGACCAAACCACTAAGGGTGGGGGGAGGAATTGAGTCTTAATGGCACATCGACAGCTAAGTCATTAACGCCAATCTTACTCACAGTGCAGTAGCCTGGGATGTCACTGCACCAAACATTACAGTGAGGGAGGGGGGGGGGGATTGAGGCCTAATGGCGCGTCGACAACTTGGTCATTAGCGCCAACCTCAGTCACAGTGCAGTGCAGTGCATTACAGTGATGATATATCCCAAATCTCAATCCAAACTACTTGGGTTAGTCACGAGAAGTGCACACCCAAGCGTTACTTGAAGTTTCTCTATTGTCTTCACTCCTTATTTCCTGGTGTCACGTTTGCGTACAGTTTGCACCATCCCTGATGAATAAGCCCAACCTGGTATTGTTCATGAAGAAGTAGAGGTTGTGCTTTCCTGGTGAAACCGTTTGATTTTTCCACTTTTTATACCTTTTCACTTGATAATGGTCCCGAGTTAGGACCGCAACGAAGTGTTTCACTGTGTACTTCCTGTGTACTTCTTGTGCATTTCTTGGATACTTTCCATAAACTTTTAAATACTTTTAAGTGTATTTTACTTTTGAATTTTACGTAAGCCATCTCATGTTTTATGTCTCTTTCAGCCTACACTTTAATGTGAATTTCAAATGAAATGTAGACTTCAACGTCTACACATGGTTAAAATTAATTTATTCCAGAAAGAAGTTGTTTTATGAGTAAAACGAGTTAAGCATGGTAAAACATTACAGGGGTGCTACCGGGTGTACCAGTTTTTTTTTTCAAATTTTTTCACATTCCCACTTTTCATTTTTTTCACATTTTTCATACTACCAGTTTTTATTTTTTTCCTTCATTTTTCATTTAATTTTTTTTCACATATTCCACACAACTATGGAATTTTTTTGTGTCACTTTCTTCGTTTTCATATATCACACCAATGTCATATTTCGTTAATATTTTTTTTATTTTCTAGTAGCTATTGTAATTTCTTTGTAATTTCACTCCAGTGAGCGAAAGCTAACAAAGTCACTCCGCCGGTAAACCAACCAATTTTCTTTTCGTATTGTAATCTCCAGTGTGCCTACGTAATTCCGGGCCCAGAATGAGGGCGGATAATTTGATAGTAGTTACTTCGTTTGTGCGTTATACCTTTTTTTCACACTAACACTCTTTATTTTTCACATTTTTCACATTTCTTATTTCTACTGGCAAATTTTCAAATTTTACACATTATTTCACACCGGCAGCATCCCTCCATTATGATTTCAGCCTGTTGGCCATTGAAATCATAACCCAAAAAAAATGTCTTTTGTGTTTGGCTGGATTTCTATCATTAATAAGAAAACAAGGAAACAGAACTTGCCCACTGCAGACACCATCACAATGAGATGTTTTACTTTTTGCATTGTCAGCTGAAGAATGGTGTTGTCGGTGATTTGCAGGATGAGCATTGCCTGTTAACATGAGTGGAACGAGGTTTTTCCCCCGTCTACATAGGTTCACCCTTCTGTGCTTTTTCATAATTATTAAGCAACCAATGTTGATGGATGTACCCATAAGCACATTCGAAAATATCATTGGAGAAAAATTAGGCTCCCTCTCCAGTTCGACATTACTTGCATTGCGTTCTCCAGATGCAGTAAACAAAAAAACTACTCTCTTATTTTAGATCATATACAGCATTATGAATTTTTAGGAAATTCGCCATCTGTGTTTTGTAAAAAAAAAATATCATACTGATCCTGCCTACGACTGATGAAAAGTTTTTTTTGTACTTTCTGCAGAAAAGAGCAACTCTAAGTGAACCAGAAGATCTGCCAAAGCGTCGACGAAGAGAAAATGGTGAGGGCACCATTGCGAAAAAATCGAGAACTGTTGAATGTAAGTGTGCTTGTAATTCATTACGTTAGTGATTATGCAAGTGATTGCTGATTTCACAAACCTACCCCTCTTTTTCTCGTTCCTCCTAAAAAAAAGAACCATTCATTCTTCATTTCAAAAAAGATCAGAACCACAAAGGGAAAATTTATGATTCTCAACTCTACATGTTTAGAAAGGGTGATGAGGAGTTGAGGGTTTTGGTTATCATTAACATCAAACTGAGTTCGGACAATGTCAGCCTTGACACCGACTTAATGAATGAAAAGACACAAAAATATTATTTGCCTCCATTGTTTTATTCTAAACCTCAGCTGTTCCTATATTATTGCTCGATTTATTTTAATATGCGAAAAAACATAACAGTCAATCCCCTTCCTAGACTGGCTTTCATGCTTAAACTGTGTTCAAAAAGAGTTCAGTTAATTCCCCCTCTCCATCAAAAATCAAATAGGTTTGTCCAATCAGGAGATTCCAATTCACACATCATTCACAAAAGCATGGTTTCTTACAAATAAATCCTCAATGTTCTTCCTTTGACAAAAATCTTCATTACGGAAACATGAAAGCGACCAAAAAAAAAATGAAATATGTCAAGAACTAGCAAAGGACACGCAGCGGGGAGGAACAGCAGAACGGTCAATTCTGACTTCTTTACATTAGCTAGTACATTTGCAAAAGTGGTATGAGCTGCTGTTTGTGTGTCATACTAATATGTGCCACACTAATATGTGTTGAAAGATAACGCACCGAAATGTGATTGAATGAATAATAAGCTTGCAAGATGCAACATGTAAAGAATATTTCACAATGTTTTGGGTCTGCATGCAACCCTTTATCAAGCGTAAATAAAATTAAAAATTAAAAAAAGGTTGGCGTAGAAACTCAAGTCATATTACAATATACACAGGAAACAAAATCTAACCAACACCAACGAAACACAAAGCACCAGAAGGACCTACGACTGGTTTCAAAACCAGGCAATAGGAAGTCCCACACCCACTGCCTACCTCCCTAAGCAGGCCGTCTGTAGATACGGAGGGAAGCCAGCGGGTTTATGTATACCACTCACCCCTAGCAGGAAAAATCTTTTATTCCAAATTTGTGTAGAGCCGAAATGTGTGTACTCCACTACTTGAGTATTAATGGGCATTACGTGATTATGTACAGGAGGGCAGTTGAGCTAGAATGCTAATAGTTTCTAAATTAAATCGGTACCTGAAATTATCGGGACCTGTGCAACACATGATAACCACAAGGCACTCCCCAAACGTTCTGTTTCAAGCACAGGTACGAATACTACTGATAATAGTTCTCTTGTCAATGTAGGATTTCACCCAATAACGTGGTTCAGAAGAGTGTTTGTGTGATACAACCACGTGAATTTTGAACCTAATTAGCTGATTAAATTGTTGTTCAGTAATGGATACATTCAGCAAGGATTACCAACAAAGAAACATAGAACAAACAAACTCGGGGAAATTATATTAGGTTGAGAAAGAGGCTTCTTTATATTCAAATGCTTGAAGTATGGTGAAATATACTCTTAAGATTAGACCGTCAAGTTTATTTTGTAGTATTTTCTTTAAATGACTTTGTATCATTATGTAACAAAGTAAATTTGATTGTGCCTTCTCGTAAATTTATTTTCAAAGTTAGCACGAATGCCTAGTTGGTATTCATACATGTCGCGTGCCTATTTGGGATTTATGCATTCTCTAAGTTAACAAGTTTGCCTGTAATGGCGTACAATTCTGAATTTTGAAGAAACTGAAAAAAAAAAAAACAGCTACTAAATTTTACAGCAATATTTTTGCAAACCCAAATTACAAATCAGAAGTCCGAATTAATTAGAAGCTATTAGCATTGTAGCTCAACGCCCCTCCTCCCCCCCGTACATAAAATCATGATGCCCATTAATAATCAAATTGCGGAGTACATTTTGGCTCTACACAAACTTGGAATAAAAGATTTTTTCGGCTAGGGGTGAGTGGTATATTAACAACTTGACTTCCTTTCCTATCCACAGATGGCCTGCTCAGCATTATTTTATTAGCAGTATGAACTGTTAGTGAATCCAAAGTAGATTACTTACTATTAATTACTGTTTATCGATCCTTCTAGCATGTGTTGGAGTGGTACAAATACTATACTGATAATATTTCTTTTGTCATTGTAGGATTTCACCGAATAACGTGGTTCAGAAGAGAGTTTGTTGTGTGATACAACCACGTGAATGTTGAACCTACTCTGCAAGTATTAGCTGATTAAATTGTTGTTCAGTAATGGATACCTTCGCCAAGGGATTACCGACAAAGAAACATTAAATGAACTAAATCGAGGAAGTGATATTTTTATTAGGTTGAGAAAGAGGCTTCTTTATTGATGTTCAGCAATGGATGACCTTCAGCAAGGGATGACCAATGAGGAACCTTAAAATGAACTAACTGGAGGAAATGATATTTTTTTTAGGTTGAGAAAGAGTCTTCTTTATATTCAGTAAAGTAAAGAGTCTTTACTTTATATGCTTAAAGTATGGTGAAATATACTCCTAAGATTAGGGCTTCAAGTTTATTTTGTAGTATTTCTTTAAATGACTTTATATCATTATGTAACAAAATAAATTTCATTGTTTCTTCTCGTAAGTTCATTTTCAAAATTAGCGTCAATGTCTAGTTGGGATTTATGCATGTTGAATGCCTTTTGAGATTTATGCATTTTCCAAGTTAACAAGTTTGCCTGTAACAGCGTACAATTCTGAATTTTGAGAAAACTGAAAATCAAAAAAACAGCTATTAAATTTTACACCAATATTTTCACAAACCCATCTACATCATTAAAAACGTATGGTGAGAGTTGTGCATGTCCAACTCCTCTTGCACAGCTGCACTTCCAAAGATGGAAGTAGGACCAAATGAAAGATAATTACATTACGCTTTCGTTAGGCCTTTTTTGTGACTGTAAATTGATTTTATGACCCTCAAATACGCGGAAAAAAAGGCACAAATAAAGTCAAAGTATTTTTTAACTTCATGACGTTTGTTCATGTACGTCAGTTTGTTCATGCAATGTATATTATACCAAAACCAACTTTGACCTACACAAGTAAACTTTACCTGATAAAACTATGACGTCATGAGCAGTTTTCCGCGTATTTGAATAAAGTATCCATCGATTTTATGATGCTCTTGGGATCAAAAAAATTACATGCAGGCAAACTCGCCAGATAGAAAGTTTGCCTGCAATAAACTTCCAAAATAAACTGTAACCCAAAGTTTTAAACAATCCTTAAACATACATGTTTTGCATCAGTGCGACGTAACAGAAACACGACCTTTGGATATGAAAATCAGTGGGCGTGGGGATTCAGGCTCAATGGAGCGTCGACAGCAACATCTTTAGTGCCAACCTCAGTCACAGTGCAGTGATAACAACCAATATTTCAACTGTGACAAATTTTTTAATAAGCAATATTTTGTAAAATAGAGTAAGAATTATCTACTCATCATCACGAAGGTTTTATACAACTACTAGTATTTTACTAACACTTTGCCACTGGGAAACTAATTTAATAATTAAGACGACTAGCCATTTTCTAGGAATTCGATGTGATTGCCTGCATTATAACACAAAGTCAAACATTTGCATGACATTTCGACACCTCCAGTCAGCATCTAGAGTGTAGAAAGACGCATGAGGGACTGGGGATTCTATCAGCTATAGGCTCCGTAGCGTCAGCTCAGTTGCCTCATCAACCAAGTCGAACATGAATTTGTGTGTCTTCTTTCTACCCAGAATGAAACCCAGTTGGTAGCCGAGCGTGGTGCAGTTCGAGGATCTCTTGCTGTCGATTCACGTTGATACTCTACTATCTTTCGGACTCCACCAGAGGCCATGATCGTGGATCGAATTTATCATTGGAGTTCAAGCTAAAATTGAAGTGCAAGAAAGCATTGATCAATTCCCAAAAAAATTATTCGTGGTGGGTCGACGTTAAATGTTCAGATAATAACGATTAGTAACTCATTTAACTATTCACAGGGCCTGATTTTTCTGGTGACGGGCCTAATGTCTTCTACTGCGGAAAGGAAAAAAATCTCTATTTCCCCGAACGATTTGAACTCACAACAGCCTTGGGGTAGTGGCAGTAACGCATTAATCTGTAACCATTAAGGAATTAATAGGAAATAATTCCATAACGGTTACGGATTCGCACGTTACTGCTACATTACCCCAAGGCTATTGTCCATTCACACCAACGGGTAAACCGGCAAAAATAGGCCTATCTAGAAATATAAGCAGTCATTTTCTTTCTTTAGTTGGCACTTAGAAAGAAAATCCAGGCTAAAAACAACAAACATGTCCTTCACCGCGATTTTCTGTAGGAGAAGAGCGACCGAATCTCCAGGAAAAATATGAATCGGTGAAAGCAAAATTAAAATTCCGCCGAGTTTAACAGTAAGTAACAATCATATCCTTATATCAGGGAAAGATTTAACAATGACTGTGAGTGATCTTGATATTGTAAGACTAAGGAAGAAAAGCATCAACAACAATAGTAGGACAAAAAAAGAAGTCCTTAATGTTAACAAGGGTGACACCCATAAATTGTTTACGGAGCCGGGAAGCAGGACGATCGTCATCACACAGTTATTCCAAGGTGCACCTGCTACACATTTCTTACCATAATAATTACAGTAATAGCAATCCACCCAAAACCAGAACTGGTATAAGAGAAGCAGTCAAATTTCCAAATGGGGTCCGCCTTTAAAATTAGTGATATCTAACAACCAGGGGAAGGACGCCAAGGTTAATCCTATTAGCCAAGTTAATCTACCTACGAATAGTTCGAAAGTTAAATGAAAACTAGATGATTGATACTAGCCGTAGCAATCTTCAAGTTTTCATTTAACTTCCAAAGTATTATTCAGTGTGATTAACCTGGCTAATAGGATTAACCTTGGCGGCCTTTCCCTGGTTGAGTGATATCACTACTTTCAAAGGCCGACCCTTTTTGGGAACTAGGTAGCTTCTCTTATACCGGTTTTGGTTTTGGGTGGATGACACAACTTTCATAGGCCTGTGAGTGAATGTACAAAGAATCCTCGGTCTAATCTTCACCTCTAACCTTTTTGTCTGGAGGTATTTTATGTCTACAAATTTTCTCATTCATAATTTTCACATTTGCCATTCCAAATAAATTAATAACAAGAATACGAGTATGGTAATTACAAGGACTTAATAAATTCCTATGCAATAAAAGATAGCCTATCTCTTAGTGAACCAATAATGAGAAATTTATTAGGGCTGTGGCCCGAAGCCAAAGACTCCGCTAAAAAGCTACCTTACTCTAAACTTAAAGGTATATACCTCCCAGCGCCATTTTTCTCGGTCCACCACATCCAGTACGACCCCAAAAGTCTATTTCCTTACCGTTAGTTAATCCCTTGGTAAAAATCCGTTTTAAAATGTGGCATCTAGGAGATTTCTGTTGAATAATTGTTAACTTTATTTACTGTATCCTACACGTATATGATACTTTGGGCGCTTACAATAATCTTGACGTTTCATCTCTGCGTACTAATTTTTTAATAATTACCACGAAATCAAAAATCTAAAAGACTAATGCGGTAAAAATTAAAATTAGTTATTCCAATAGATCGCCGAAGCAAAATTATAAGACATTAGCCTAGAAAATTGTAAATTGTGATGTTAAAATACGATAATCATTCTGGTTTGTGACGACACGATTAATGCGTTCATGCTGGTTCGTGTACTGTTCCCAAAGCCAACCGATACAGCAGCTACGTTCCTCGCTGTGAGGAACGCAGCTACCACCCCAACCGACCTTGAAGCTGGTAAATGCGCGGATTGCGATCTCCGCGTAGCTGTTATAAGGCAGGTCGGGTGTCCCTTTAACTTACAGCATAAGTGAACCACCTATTTGCAACAAGAATGTATTCTGACAGTTAAGTACTGAAACGATAATCGTATAAGACTTAAGCATGTTATAATCTACTGTTGAATGACAATACAAACAATGGTTACAACAACATTTTACACTTACGCGCCATTTCAGGACCACGTGCTTCTACCTGCAACCCCCATTTAAAAAAAAAGATACCTTCTCCATATGACGCTTTACCTGTCTGCCGAAATTTAGATTTGGCAATTTTCCCCTAGTGAGCTGTACAGGTGTCTTTA
Organism: Lithobius niger; assembly: GCA_023313725.1. Taxonomy (NCBI): domain Eukaryota; kingdom Metazoa; phylum Arthropoda; class Chilopoda; order Lithobiomorpha; family Lithobiidae; genus Lithobius; species Lithobius niger. The sequence continues at coordinate 2,037 of JAHWFP010049857.1, read as the reverse complement.
TACCCAATGAGAATTAGCACGGGAGGCTGTGGATTAGTTAGTTATTGGAATAGGGCCACTACGAGAATGAGTTGGTGTTATCATCGATTGTTTAAGTCGTGACCTCGCTCGCCTGTTTGAGGTGCATGCAAGGTGCACTCTTGGCCATTCACTACCCGTTACCAAAGACGCTTCCATGCATGTATATTTCATACGGTTTGGCAACGCTATACTATACGAGCTTGGTCCGGGGATCGAGCTCCTCTGTGCATTAGCATAGAATTCAGTGGGAATGATCGTTTCGAGACGTTGTTACGGCTACGTACAACACATAAAATAATTTTAGCAACGAAAAAAGATAATTTATGGTTTGACTCATAACATAGTGAAGTGAGAAAATGTTTGCTCCAGTAGAAGTACTTTTAAAAACAAGGTTCGTACTTAAAATATAAACGTCGCGCTTAACGCATCATTCATCCTCAGCTAGTAGTTGCCAGGCAACCTGAATTTGGAAGGCTTGCCGGCGTCACAGGCAACCACAAGTTGACGCAGACAAGCTTTCCAAATTCAGGTGCCCAAAAGCCAAACAAACAAAATAATGGTGAAATATTGAATTGAATACCTTCAATTTTTTTTAGTTCATAAAAATAGAGTAAAATAAGACGATTGACAGTTGTCAGATGTGTGTATGCATTTCAGTGTACCGCTCGTTTGTTTACATATGTAGAACAAAGCGGTACAAAGTGGAGCTGCAAACCATCATCTTTTTTGTCCACTACTGATCATTTCGTGAGATTTCTCATATCCAGACGTTAAGCCTGTAGTGTTGCACGAATATTCTTTCAAGGATTTGTATTGCTGACAAACATTTTGAACCGTAGCACGAAATGAGGAATCGGTGCATCGCTTTCCTTTGTACCGCCATACCAATTTTGTGCCGCCGCTGCTTTAATTGCTATATAGCACTGATTACAACCGTTAAAAAAAAAGCAAACCAGGACACCCCCACTCACCAATCCTCCTAGCCAACCTGTTAAACATTATAATCAGCAGCTGGGAAGTAATTCAAATACGAGCACAGTGGAATTTTTTTTTTTATTTATCAAGGCTTCCAATAGATTTTCCAGAAAACCCCAAACATTCTTTCGTCTCTGCCAACACTTTCTTAACAATAGGGAGTTGTTAATTTACATGCATATCTACAATAATACGTCGTATTATTGACGTATCGAAAAATTAGGCTGCGAAATGGGTGATAGACGCGGCCGTTTTTTTCCCTGCGTCGGTACATCGCTTCCTGGGAAAAGCTATAGGCTTAACGCATCTTGCATGCAAAACCTCACGACATTACCAGTCGCAGCTACTGCACACGTTCTGACTTGTGTGTTAGTTCTAAGCTCTCCAAATTAACTCACCCTAGATTCAAAATACTTTAGGAAGTTTTAAACTAGCTCCCGAGCTTGAATGCGTTAAGCGCTTCCCTAACGAAGTCGAGTTTGACGGCATGTCTGGGCTGGATTGAACTAGCTGTCGGCAAGGTGCACCTATCCTGCAGGCAAACATGGGCGATATTCGAAGAAAGCTGAGTCATTTTTTCGGCGGCCGGACTCTAAGTCACTAGTTACTAGTTACACAAATCAACGTAAGGGCACGTTTTCTCCATAAAGGACACGTTTCCACATTTTAATGTTGAGGTTTTCTTCAATACTGGACCCAAGATAACTGATTCAAACGATTTCCAAAGATCTCTACCGCATGGGGAATTTACACCAGTATGCTGAAATCAGGTATAAGCATGTTTCAGTTAAAAGACACAGTCTGCCAGTGAGGCTGCCCTTTTTCATCAACAATATATTTTGACAATCGGATGTCTGCAATCGGATGACCTACTGTTACTTGGCGGCGACACACTAGCGTGTGTCTAGATAACACCAGGTTGCCGCACCCAATGAACCGGTCAGGACAGGAGTGCAAGAAGGAAGAAGGGCATTTTCTCTGAGAATTTTTGTTTTCTTTCTGAAAAACGAGGACCAACGAGGACTTACACTGAGAATTTCC
>JAHWFP010049855.1:31772-42493 GCA_023313725.1 Lithobius niger | reverse complement strand
CCTCGTTCCTGAGTGTATGCTACCCTACCGAAGGCCACGGGATATTTCGTTGGTTTCGTCGGTCCAGGATCCCACACTCTGCCTACTTGTAAATGTAGGTCTGTTCGACAGAAGGAACCACGATAGCCCTCCACTCTATCCTCCCTCCACTTAATTAAACGGTGGAAAACTGGCACAACATACAAATCTGTCAAGTTTGTTGATGTATCATCGTAGCATTAGGCTCTGGCGCGTCGTAGTACACCTTACGACAATATACGCAATGCTATGATGATACATCAACAAACTTGGCAGATTTAGATTTGTATGTTGCGGCAGTTATTCACCACTTAATTAATGTTAAAAAGCCATGAATTTCATGAGAGGATGGACCAGTTGGCAAATAATTTAATTTATACTTCTAAGAAGGCCTTTGATGCTTAATCACCTATGAAGTGAACTTCGAGATTGGGATGAGCAGACTTTCCATGATTCATTCCGCCTCACTGCTACTAAAATTGATGGTTGTATATAGCTTACGCCTGAACTGCATATATTCACACAACGTAGGAAAAAAGATACTTTTAAGTGGTTGAACATTTTCTAACACAAAGCTGGCATACAAATAAGATTTCGTGACCAAAAACAAGGGAATCCCCCTGCATGACCATTTCATATTTTTAAAAACATTCCTGTTATTCCTATTATGTACTACAATAAAAAAATACCAAGGTTGCACAACAAGAAATAGAACAGTTTGGCATAAATGGTTTAATGAAATTATTAAAGACGGGAAAGCCAAAGGCTCACAAGAAATAACTAAATACAGATGCAAACCTATTTACGTTGGCTTCTGGGCTTACATGTCAGACTGCTTGAGCGGTAAATCGAACCCAGGACCTTTGAAATCAAAGGCCAAGGTCCTACCGCTGAGCCAGACTGACACGGCCAAAAGGAAACGTCCATATGCAGCATTTAACACGTGCATATATACATATAAACAAACACTTTCCAATCGCCGCTGGAGGGAAGCTTATTTGCGGCGCCATCCGCCAAGTGAAACGAATGGAACACTTAAACGTGAAATAATGATTAAAGACGGGAAAGCCAAAGGCTCACAAGAAATAACTAAATACAGATGCAAACCTATTTACGTTGCCTTTTGGACTTATATGTCAGACTGCCAGAGCGGGGAATCGAATCATTATTTCACGTTTAAGTGTTCCATTCGTTGCACTTGGAGGATGGCGCGGCAAATAAGCGTCCCTCCAGTGGCGATTGGAAAGTGTTTGTTTATATATATACATGCACGTGTTAAATGCTGCCTATGGACGTTTCCTTTTGGCCGTGTCAGTCTGGCTCAGGGGTAGGACTTTGGCCTTCGATTCCCCGCTCAGGCAGTCAGACATATAAGTCCAAAAGGCAACGTAAATAGGTTTGCATCTGTGTTTAGTGGTTTAATGAAAGATAATACCGAGTGACAAATTTGTTAGCCAAATATAAAAAAAAAAACTAAGTTTCACTTCCTAATATATTCATTATTAATTGTACTCCATTGTCTCAATAATATCGGACAAAAAATAAATTGTACTAAACAGAAAGTGAACGAAGTCCGTTACAACATCACAGAAAATCAATTAAATCAATGGAAGTGCAACAGAAAACATTGACTAACGATAATAAAGGGAACTGAATAAATGGATTCTTTGTGGCTCCGGCTGTAGGTGGAATGATAGCATTTTGCTGTTATTAGCATAATGTATGTTAAAGAACTTATTACTTCAATATAGGATCTTTGGGTTAATAAAAAACCGATTTTTCAGTTATCGGTCCTTTTAGCTACCTAATTTTGTGGACAACTGTACGTTTTACAGTATAGTACGCAAGTGCAATTCTGAACACTTGTTGCCCTGCGTTGCAAAAAAATAAAATAAAGAAGATAGCTTACAATTAACAGTAAAGTAGCCATAAGAACAAGTCTGTTGCATGTACCACATAAGCGAACAATGAAAAATCTTGACAAAGAAATAATAAATGTATAAGTAAATAAATTAAACAACAATTGTATGAATAAGTAAATCCCGATAATTTACAAGACCCAGCATTATACCCAACACAAAACTGTAACTGTAACTGTCATGGATTTATATATTTATTATTTCAAAACTACGGACATGTAGTTCATTTTTAAATTTTGTTGGCAGCCAAGGCCGGATATAATCAGTGTAGTCGGCTTCTTTGAATGTAATGGTTTCATACGTTGTATTGAATTTTGTTGAAGATGCCAGAGAGTTGGGAAAAGGCCTATAAAAATGGAAAAGTTTTTTTAAAACTAAAGTTGCCGTTTTGATTTAAATCGAATTCAAAGGCTGTTGAAGTGAAGTAAAAAATCCCTAATAATGTCACTTATCGAGCTAAGTTTACTTTTCCCTCTTGTTCAATAAATTCCTAATTCTATTCACCACACGCATGCAAATTGTTGCATAAGATAGGAATTGTCTAAAGCTCTCACTAAAAAAAAAAACACTACCTACGAGCTGTTTAGAGAATTGTAGCGACTGGTTGTCACCACGACAAGTGTAGAAAAACGGATTTTTTTTATGTGTCAACATTGACTAATAAATAAATAGGTATTTTCTGAGCGTTTTGTTATCGGAACCCTGAAGAGTGATAGTTATTGTGTATATTTGTAAACTGCTGTTTCTGGAGGAGTTAAGTCGGTAAAGATCAAGCTGACATTCATAATTTATGTTAGTCAGGATGTAAGACTTTTAATTTTGTTACATAGCCACTGAAATTATACGTTGACTCTTGTGATATCATACAGATAGGCCTGATCATCCAGGCATATTACGTACCATCTTTCTTAGGCGGCATTGTGCGGTCATATTGTTCGGAATATTGAATACTGAAATCCTTCGGTCTCTCCTCCGTTAATGGTTGGCTGAATAAAAAGAAGAAGAAAATATTTAGAAGTTAAACCTGAATGGGTTAAAATTGAAGTGACAGTTTAACAAGGCAAATAAGGCTTAGGGCCAAAAGTCTATCATCTTATCCCATGATAATAGTAATAATAAATAATTTTTACAGCAAAGAAACTATATCGGAGAGCGAAGGGAGCACTGCCTCCACTTAATCGCAATCCGAAATTATACCTGACCCTGAATGAAATTAAAAACAGTAAAAAGTAAAAACAATGCTGGTTAATATAACCTACGTCTTATGTAAAAAAAAATTTAAACACTGTCATACGGTCATCGTGGCTGAGTAGTGAGAAAGCTCAGCCTGGTTGCTGGAGGTTTGTGGATCTGGTCGAACCTCTGGAAAGAGGATCTTTGCAAAGTCCCCACCAATACTTCCAGCCAGGATAGCGTGACATGCTACCATGCTCCTTCAGCAACCATGGGAACTATTCTGGCTAATTCTGGAGAATCTTTTGGCCCCTACGATGATCGGAGGTTTCCCGGATCAAATCCCCGGATTGGCACCACCCTTTACCAGATATTTCTTCTTCTCTAAAAGTCCGGTAATGTTCAAAATTGAGCTGGTTCAGCCACACAAGCATTAAATTGCTTCGGCTAACTTAAGGATCAAAAGGATTTAATTTTTAAAAAAACGTCATAAACCTGGAAAGATCTACACCCGTAACAGCCTTTTTAAATCCCCGCAGGGAACCCGCCGAGGCCACTTCCAATGGGAGAGAGTTCCAAATTGGGATTTGCAAAAAAGTACTCATAATTAGCTGCATGAAACGAGCCATATGTTAATTTAAATGGATTACCTCTAGTCAAGATATTGTGACTTAAAGTAAAAAACTTATGTGGCTCCACAGCAATCTGATTATGCAGTATATAATATGTAAGATAAAGATCAGCCTTTAGACGCCGCATCTCCAATGACTCCAACCTGAGAATCCTTAGACGTTCCATACACGACACATTAAACAATCCTGGAATGTATTTCGTAAATGCTTTCTGAACCGATTCAATGAGTTTAATATCCTTGATAAGATATTATACTATACCATACTATACTATGCTATACTATACTGTACTATACTATACTATATTAATCCCGTACAAACTTTACCTTACCTATGGAAGGATATTTATTTGTGAGCGAAGACAACATTTTGAGCAAATGCACTAACTCCCTATTAACAAGCATAAACTTCGACAGTTAACAGGCATATACTTCAGCAATGTGCAATAGTCATAACGGATAATTCATGAATTTGTAAAATGAAATGGAAAATTAAATTACATTATTTGCCATGGTGCAATTAGTTAAAAGGTCAACAAACAAGTACAAGTAAATGCTAAATGTATTTGTCTACTCTACAGTCTACATTTTATCTCAAACTTGACTAACGAACTCAAATGTCCTTTTATTCTAGCCCACCAGCTAATCACCTGTAAAAATGACTGAACCTGATGCTTTTCAGTACTGAAAACTGGATAGTTATGGTCTATCGGTCTGCCAAGATATGTTTTTTCCTGGGATCAGCGATGGTAGTAAGACAAATTCATAAAAAAAAAAAAAAAAAAAAAAAAAAAATTAGTTTTGACGTGTTTGACATTTTTAAAAAATAGCACTATGGTTTCGATTATGAGTGTTGCTAGGTAAAGTTTTAATTTCTGTATTTATCTGTATCAGGTCACATTTTGTAAAGTTTATTTTGAAAAGAGGGTGTAAAAAAAATATTTAGAAATTAAACCTGGATGGGTTAAAATTGAAGTGTTAGTTTTATATTGAAGTGCCATCTACATAAAAATATGCAACTGACAACCAAAGTGACCATCTGGGTTTAAATTTCTTGCTTGGGTTGTGTTAAATAAGAAATTAATTTTCTGATGATCAATAAAAAAAATCCGAAATCAATTTATAAAACTAAATAATATATTGGGAAATACGATCAGACTTTTCCTTTTTAGCTTTAATAATTAGCAAAACAGCTTACAGTTTAAAGTAAGCAGAATGCATTTAAGTGGGATATCACCTGAAATAGAGATGATTTAGCATATTTGACTTGTCTTTCATGTTCATACACAGACACGGCTACAATTATTTTGTTTGATCTCATTTAACACAGTTTTGTACCTGGCATTTGCAGCTCCAAAATTACTCCTCGTCAAAAATACTACCGTAATAAAAAGGCCCAGCCGATTCATATTAAGTGTTGAGGGTTTCTTCTCAAAATATTTTGAATCTGAAATTGGAAAAAGTACTATTAAATTAATATGCATTCTACATAGCATTACAAGTAGTAGTTGACTGCAGCAGCAAACATAAACTAAGGAATGGCTGAGCGAGCCTACCTGGGGAGGGGAGGGGGCATGGGTTCATGGGTGCACATACGTTTTTTAGTCCAGGAAATGACAGGATTATTGTCAAGTACCGGAAATTTTTTGGGATTGAAAATGGGCAAAATCCGTATAAGATTGCTACTTAAAACTGAATTATAATTATTTTTTTAAATTTAACTATCGAAAACAAAACTTGATACGGAAATTTTAAATATTTGTTATTTAAAGACGTGATATCAAACTCCGAATCAATCCCACCAAGTTAAAAGTTGGAGACTGCTCACTGTCCACGTGTTAATTATTTCTTTTAACCGTGCAATATTTAGTCTGTTAGTATAAATTGGCATTAACTATTACGACTTTAAGCTGCAAGGATTCCAGATAGGTTTTTTTTCGGTGAATATCAAATTTGTTATGTTGATGGGTGATTCATATGTCCTCCTTTGGTTCACCCGTCATTATTCTGTATTGTATCAGAACATGATACTGTGATGGCTAAATTTTTACCAGCTCGTTTTTTAACATATCCTTTTTTTATCATCTCGTTTTGCAGTAAGTTATGATCGTCGCCATTTTAAGTCGTAATATTTTCCGAACTCCTATTTAGCAATCTGAAATGAGACATATCTTGATTCAGTGTTGTTCTTATCACGCTGCGTGGTCACAAAACTGATGTTCACATATACTTGTCCTGTATTCTGTCAAAAGATACAACAGTAAGGAAGCATCCCCAATACGAGAACAAGCAAACTGTATGTATGTCAACATTACAAAAAAACATCATGCAATGCTAAAAACTAAAACGCTACGAAATCCTGAGGTAAATTTTGCTCGGAGAAATACACACGGCTAGCGAATGAGACTCTGCTATATCTCTAAAATGTATAACAAATTAACAGACTCTGCAAATTAAAAGCTGTAATCAGCTTAAATTTGAGATTATTAAAAAAGTGTTGTCACAAAATCAAGAAACAAGAGATACTACCATACTGATTGAAAATCAATTTTATTAATTTGTAAGTATTAGGGGTGGGTTTTCATTTTTTTTTTCAAATTATAACTTATAATTCATGGCGAAATTCGATTTCCAATGAGTGAATTGTGTGATACTGATGTTACACTTTCACATACCTGGTAATATGTATTAACTTACTGATAAAATTCAACTTCAGCGCTAGTAATATCATTATTAGAAGTGGACGCCCTTTAGCAACACACTAGAAATATTATTCGCATATTTTTTTTAACAATGAAACAGTATGCTGTGTCAACATTTTACAATTTGTCGTTCACTGGAAGCAAAATTTCAGCACTAGTAGTATCATTCTTAGAAGTGGACGCCCTTTAGCAAAACACTGACAGCAATATTGATTTTTTTTAACGATGAAACGTGATGCTGTGTCAACATTTTACAATTTGCCGTTCACTGGAAGCAAAACGTTAGCACTAGTAGCACCATTATTAGAAGTGGACGCCCTTTAGCAAATTATTACCTTTATTAATCGCATATTTTTTTTATGAAACGTTAAGGTGTGTCAGCATTTTACAATTTGTCGTTCACAGGAAGAAAAATTACCTCCACCGATGAATGTTTCGCCGTTTCAATCGAATTTTTATTTTTCCTTAGGTTCTTAAGAATATCCAAACTTTCTCAGCAGTAAAAACAAGAGTGACTAGTGGCCGCCATAGTTGCATAATTTATCTGGATAGATCCCATGATGATGGTACTATTAGACGTTGCTACTAGCTTATATCTTAACATAAAATTAAATAACACAAACTAAAACGTAATAAACAATTGCCCATGTCTTTCCACTTTGTAAATCTTCTTCAATCTATTAATTTCCAGAATATAAAGTAATATAAAAGTGGCAATCAGGGGTGTTTGACGAGCCAACAGTCAAGAACTATATCTGTGTTGTTTCATTTGAAGACATCAGGAACTTTGCTAATTTCATTAATCCACAGTCAATATATTAGAAAAAAGGGACAATTTGGAGTGTTTGAGGAACCAGGAGTGAAGAACTGTTTGGGGTCCGGCCAATCATACTCGCAGACATGCATTATGTGCACAAAGGATCAGCCCAACTATTGAAAACTTGGAACCCTTTCTTCAATAGTGCAGGTGCCAGGCGTGTTATCCGTGAGGCTAGGCATGCTTCGTTGTTAATTGTTTAACATTGGCGAAACAAGTTAAAAAATAAATAAAAAATTATTGTTTGGCTGGTTAAAAATTTAATTGTAACAGTAATTGTAACAGTTTCACGCTCTTAAGGACCAGCTATAACGCCATAATTATAAAGAATTTTATTTTTGTTAAAAAAATTTAGGTGTAGTTTGACACACAAAAATGAACAAAAATGTTTACCTTACATCTTCTTTGTGAGAATAAAATCAGATAATGTTAAAACTAACTTTTAAACTGCTCAAATATTTTTTTTTGCTATTGTGATTGTGTTAAACAATGCTAAACTTGAAGCCTCTTATGGAACCTCACGACATAAGCTCAGAGTGATTTTTTGTGTGTAATAGTGGTGTTAATAGCCAACGTTTCTACAACTAAGTTATTAAGAAAATAGAGTTTTTTTCAGTGTGCTCTGTCATGTACTTTGTCATGTGAACTTCACTATACCCACTTTAATTTGCAACCAATATGTTGACATATAAATTAGACTGCTAGAGTAGATTGTGCATCAGTTCACCTTACAGGGTTCGATCCAGAACTTGTAAACATTACAAGCCCTTATTTCTTTATTATTTTTTTTATCTACAATGCATTGAAAACCCTTCGAAAAATAAAAATCCAACGACTGGTCCTTGTTTTTATTGCGACAGGCCTTCCCAATATTCAAGAACTAACTAAAAAATATCGGCAGAGTTTGTTTAGACACATAGGCTCTAATATTTTCAAATTTATGCCAAAACAACGGCTTCATTGACTTTAAGGGTAATCTGTAACATGTTTAACGTTCGTTTACAACTTTAAGATACGGTAGGGCAGCCCTCCGTACGGCCGGGTTTATAGAGCATTGTTGTGATTTCCCGTTTGCACGAAAATACTGTGACGTCACTACATCTGCCTATTTTTATTGAAGGTCCAACTTAAACACCATCGTTAGCAGTTATCACCCACCGCCTAAGCCTCCGAGATTCCCACTACGAACTTCAATAGAATGAAGATTAACGAGATTCCCACATCGGAAACACAAATAAACAAACAAAACAAGCGGCTACGGCGACTGCCTAGTCGCACCGGCCTTCTGTAAAGTGCCTCCACTTCCAAGGTTGAGGCGCACACCTCTATCACGCACTACAACAGTTATCTCTATTATACTAATCTAAAAGCAGTAGCCATCACAATTGCCGGTTAAAAATGTGTTAGCTTTTAGGCCTAATTTTAACCAGCAATTTTAATTTCGTAAGTAGCAGCTAACGGAGATGTGGATTGTATAGTAAGCCTATTAATTTTTGCACCACGGTGCGCCTTCAGGCACACAGTTACAGTGTTACAACGTAACGCTCAACGTAGCCTATATAGATCAGTGGAAGTAGGGAAGTGACGAGACAGACGCTGTTGATGAAGCCAACAGCGACTCGTAGTTGACTTGACGTTGCCATGGTAACATGATTTTAGGCCTAATTTTCATTTATTAGGCCTAATTTTAAAAATACAGTTTTAATTTCGTAACAATGCAACAATGCGACGAGACTATTTTAAACGAAGCTAAAATCCATTTGTTTTTATTGAGGATTTTAATTTAGGATTTTAATTCGACGATCAAATGTTATTATTTAATTTAGTTACATCGAAGAAGTTTATTAGCTATGAGAAAGTACTGATGTTTTAATTTGCCACGTTATTTAACTAACTTATCACACTAAATCTAACGTTGTAAACAATGGTCGTCAATATCTGGTACCGTTGCTAAGTTGAAAAAAGCGACGGACGGACGGACGGACAAAGTCGTTGCAATAGTCTTCTCAGACGGTACGGCTGTACAGAAGACTAAAAGGAGGGACCTTTTGCTCTCGCATCTGGATGCCCATTCCATGTCATGCCAACTGGGCCAAGTGGCCGGGATCCAGCAGAAAAGCACCGTCTTTTGCTGGCCAGACAAGACCGTAAGCAGAGTTTCGATTGTCTGATTCAAGGGGTTCCAAGGGTTGTAGGTTACGATGCCAAGGTTTCCATGCGGGCAATCATGGAATCACTGAAAACTATAAAATGCTTGCCCTGAAGGTCAAAAGAACCATTCAACAGCCAAACTAAGTACCGAATATTCTGAGAAATACACAACAGCCTGAGGGAAGGCGATGGGAAATGGTTACTCCCTCATTCACACAAGCCCAAGCCAAACTTCAGAATTCGCCCCATCAGTGAAAACCTATTGATAACACCGCTACCAGAATTCCTGCAAAAGGTGGCTTCTAGGCTTCAGCATAGAAGTTGATCGCTAGAGGTGGTCGAAGCACCACAGTCACTAAATGCAGGCTGCTGTGGTGCATAGGGTCTAACATCTACAAGGTCCAGTTACTAGCCAAACAACGAACCATGCAAGCCTAACCAAGTTTGTTGCAGACATGGGTGCAGTTGATGCGTAGCATGACTGTGCGATCTACACTACTGAATTACCCCCACAGAACCTGTCATAATGTTGAGTGCCTGGAAATCCTTTTCCGTAAGCATAAGTGCGGCAGCCAGCACAGCATGGAATCGAATACCAGACCCAGGAAGCAAGCATGTGGAAGATGGGAATCCTTGCCTCTCCTACATAAATGTAAAGACCTGGGTTCAGTATCCGCTGACCGCAGAAGTAAATGCACACTGTTTTGTGTAGATAGAACCGAAACTATGCAGACTAAGCCGTTTTGGGCCGTTTTAATTGCTAGCTGCAGCTGCCTCTTGCATGCCTGCATGATTGGTGCCTCAGCACGAAAGCTGAATTTATCAAGAAACAGTGATTTGGCCCCAACGGCGTGCTGGTTAATGGGGTCGATCCCAACAGCTAGAATTATGACACAGAGTGTATATCCCTAAACCAGGCATGAACTAGATGCTGATGCACGTGAAAAGCCCCCACACACCTGATTCAGCATAAACCTGATGATTGATAGTTCACCGAAATCGTTGAAAACTCCATTTGGAAGTGGGTAATAATCCTATGACTCCAGCACCCAGATCAACCTCTCACAGACCATCCGTTACCATTAGTTCACACCATTTCTTATTAACACCACCCATGGCACATTCATTAATTTAAGTTTTGAAAGGAATTTCATCTACGATTACTGAAAGGAATCCGAATTTCTAAACGCCCAGACTTATCAAGTCATAAGCACAGTAATTCGGCAATTTATTGTTCGTAGCATTCACATCTCCACCGAACAGTGAGAGTTTTTAGGAACTGGTCATTATTTATGGCCGGGGGGGGGGGG
>JAHWFP010049855.1:10198-31672 GCA_023313725.1 Lithobius niger | reverse complement strand
TATCTGACCCCCCCCCCGAAAAAAAATGCCCTTTTTGCGTACCTATTGTGACTGTCGCCAAATGATTTCTGCAGCCAAGATTAGTGCTATAACCAAATTAAGTAAGTAGCTCTCCACCTACAGTTTCCATTAGTTGTAAGGAAACGTGTCTCGTTTTGAATGAAACGACATATTATGTTGGGTTAAAAATGTTCTTTACACTCATCTCTTGTCAAGATTCGTACAATAAGTATGATGGACACACTGTTTGCTGGTATGCCCATAGCCATAAAATAGCCAGCACCTGAAAGACAAAGCCAAGAAACCAGGTGCCGAGGCTTTTGTATAAAGTTCTTTGTTGTAAAAACTATACTTGTAGTATTTGTACTAATAGCTTCAAGACCTCGTAAGCACTTACATCTTGGGCGTCTTGGGGACTTGCCCCCTAGAAGCTGAGGCACTTTTATAAATTATGATTGCTGAAAGTGCCAGTTTTGAGGTTCAAAAATGACTTTTTCTTCCAATTGGTGAGCGTGTTTTGACCCCCCCCCCTCTTGACTGGACCTGAAAAATTTATGACCCCCCCTCAAGAGGGTCCAAAAAGTTCATGACCACCCCAAATTTCCCTACCCCCCCCCCCCCCCCCGGTGATAAATAATGACCGGTCCCTTATGATACGGGTCTGTCAATACGAGGAATCATTCCCACCAGGAACATTAGCAACTGCTGTTTCTCATAATGGTACTTTACATGTTAATATGGCTTAGCATTAGGCACGTTACATTTCTCAATGCACCAGTGTTGAGGAATCCAATGTTTTGCTTTCAAACCATGATTTAAAAAAAAAATGCCTTCATATTGATATGTTGCACCACAGGGCAAATGGTCGTGGCATCCCAAGATACCCAGATATGAAAACAGTGACGGATAGCCATTAAAATCATTACAAAATAATCTAAATTTGGGTACCGAACGAAACATCGTAAGAAAGTCTTACAAAAGCGTCCATACACCTGATAGCATCGTTTCGTGAAAGCCTGCATTGCTACATAATATAACAGGTTTCAAAAACTTATTTCTATGTTTACAAAGTTTTTTCTTCTTTCAGTTACTTTAAAATTGCCATTACTGATTGCTACACGCACAAATAAACACAGTTTTGCAATAAATCTACAGACAATGAATCTGCTTCGTTAAAACAGGCTTACCAAGTTTTACTGATATTTTAAAATCAGCATTTATCGCCTGACTGCGACGATATTTTGTAGATATCGACGTTTTGATAAACTAGGAACCTTCTGTTAATACGCCTAACCAGGGAAATGGAGGGGGGGGGGGGGAAACCTGATTTTGTTAAGGGAAAAACATGTAAATAGAAAAAAATATCCCTTTTCCTGGTAAAAAAGGTATTTTGGAAAGCCTAACTTAAGTTGGAGGAAAGGAAGGCAGAATTTCAGGCTGCAGGACCACTTACTAGCTTTGATCTTTTGCAACTAACCCCAAAATTAGGGCCTAACCCTACTGACTCCATTGCACTACACATGCAAATAATATTAGTAGCGAATCGTGGAAATTTTTTTTAAATTTCTGCGGAAAGAAAATGGCCTGAGGCATTGAAGGCTTCGAAAAAAACAGACTCAGGCCGATTTTTGGTAAGCGCTTACCCTGCTTCGTAAAAATTCGAACCAAGACAACTGTCACAACGTACCTATGATTCCCTAATGACCACATGGGAAAATAACTAAAACAGTGAAACTTTTTTCTTCAGCTTTTTTCTCACATCGGTAATTTTCCATTACTTTTCCCCACCTCTGGCTTTTTTTATTACTCTTTTCAGTGTTTTTGCGTTTTTTTTCATGCATTTTTCTCTTTTATTTTTCCGTAGGCTTATTTTTCCTGTTGTTTTTATCCCTTTGTCCTTTAGATTATGTCCTGCAATTTATTTTTAGCCCTATTTTTTGTTTGGCGCAGGGATATAATGCTTTTTTCCCCTTTATAGAGCGAAGTAACGTGCAACCCAGTCTCCACCCAAGGCCTATGTCAACAAATGGATGCTAAGATAATGGTTCGTCAGCAATACTTTTCTTGGAAGAAGTGGCCAATTTAGCTGTTTTGAGTCTATTCCAAAAGCTAGGTCCTAAACCTTAACATGTATAACATATGCAGTCCACCCTGCGTATTTTACAGTTATTGTTGAAATGGGAAGTAACTACCAACCCAACACCACTATGCAACGTCTACAAGTCGGAGCTACGCGAGAAGTTGTAATTACAACTTCTTTTTTTTTATGTGGGGGGGGGGGGGCAGAGGAGCAGAAATTCTAGTTAGTATTTTGAAGTCAGGAACTTGTATGGAATATTGCTACTAGCTACAGTCGTTCACAATTTCTAAAAGGCTAAGTTCCTTACTTAAATACACTGTTTATTTCGTAGCCCACCCTGAATATTTAACATTCCATATCCATAATGAAGTAACTTTCAACCTCGTCTATCAAATCTTGTTTTTTTCTTCATGTGTCGAAGCTGTACGTCGAATTAAATTTGCTCGATCCGTTTTCGTAGGCACTGAATGCGAGCCAATGATTTCATCCGAGGTACGAGTCAGGGACCGCTGTTACACGACGACACCTGGCGTCAATCGCGTGCGCTAAGGTGCACCATTGGGATTTCAATGTTGTTAGAATCTTACTTGTCACGCAGAAAAGCCAAAGGTAAAAGAAACACGTCCTTCATAATAACGAAAAATAGGAATACTTCGAAGTTCGTGACGAGGCGACTTTTATATACACCAGGACCTAATTTCGCCTTTCACTCTCTTATTAAGGAGTAGTCCTTATGTATGGCCCAGCATGAATTTCCATGCTGATCGTCAAACTTTGAAACGATATATCTGCCCACAGAATTGACATATACCAACGAAATTTTGGTATTTGAGGTCGTGTCACTACTATTTCACCCTATTAAAGATTTTAATGACAGCAATCAAACCGATTGGTGTCCAAGCATGGCCATTTGTTGTTGTTGTTGTTGTTGTTCGGACTCTTCGTCTTCACCTACTGATCGTATCAATGAATCGGCTTTCAAGTTTTATAGCTTAAACGTAGGTATGAACAAGGCCTACGGCCTTTTGAAGGTTATTTTTTTTGTGACTGCAATATTCTTGTTGCTCTTCTTATTTGATAAATTTTGTTCTCACTTAGAGATCAACCAGTGAACCGATTTCTATTTTTATAGTATAAAATGTAGAGAAGCCATATCGTTTGCTTCGCCTATTGTATTGGCGGCAATCCAGCTTCATATAATTTCTTAAAGTGCAGATACTAACAAGGACCAGAGCTTTTTGAACGATGTTTTAATGTGACTGCAATAAGTGTGTTGTTGTTATTATTCTTATTAGGAAAATTTTGCTCGGATCGAACCAACGAACCGATTTTTACTTTTTATACCTTAAAATGTAGGTATTAACATGTCCCGGGGCCTTTTGAACGATATTTTAATGTGACTACGATATTCTTGTTGTTGTTGCTATTCAAGTTGGAGAAATGTTTCTCTCACCTAGGGGTCATTCTCCTCAAAGTGTACCTTTTCAGTTAACACGTGTTTACTTCCATGAAATTCGCAGCAGTTATTTTTTATATTACTTGTGACAAATAGTGTGAAAAGTCTTCGGTACAATGATAAACTTTTTATGATAATTCTGCTATAGTTTTGTTTAAAAAATATAATTTAGACTTTTTATGCGGCATTGTAACTGTCCAAAATTTTCTAGTTAGCACCCTCAGAACCAGGAGAGGACAGAAACCTTCCCGTATCATTAGATCTGATTTCCATCCTCTCCTGGTTCTGAGGGGTGCTAACTAGAAAAGTTGGACATTTGTGGGTCGTCAGTTTTTTTGTGGACCACACTGTATGCCGAGGTCAAACCTGCAGGCATTTTGATTTGTACATCATTATTAATTTTTTTTCTGTTAATAAACTCAATGGTTTTCTGTAGTATTTTTTTTTTAATTTAGTTAGTCTTATATTTCGTTCAAAGAATGTTATTGGAAAAATGATCAGTACGTCTTTATGCCTGGGCAGGTATACTCTTTCAACATTTCGAAAAAAAAAATCCTTTTAACGAAATAGACTATTATTTTTTCTGAACTTGTTTAGTTATACGAGTTTATCGCAGTCCAGAATTGAGAAATTGAACCGAAAATAATCGCCTACATAAAAAAAAAACACCAGAAAAAATTCAGCCAGTCCACTAATAACTGTAATTCATTCGAGTACATCACGAACCGCAATTTCTTCCTTATCAATCACGTAAATAGCTACCTCCTTCTATGAAAGAAAGAAAGAAGGAAGGAAGGAAACAAGCGGCTGCAGCGACTACCTAGTCGCACCCGACTTCTGTACACATCCGCTACTTTCGAAAATGTTGAGGCGCTTACCTCTATCACGCACTGCAACAGTGATCTCTGTTATATGATCTAAAAGTAGTAACCGTACAACTGCCGGTTAAAAATGTGGTACCTGTTAGGCCTAGTGTTAGATTTTTAGCATAATTGCAACCTTTTAGGCAAATTTTTTTCCTACTGTTTTAATTTTGTAAGTAGTAGCTAACGGAGATTTGGGTGCGAGAGTAGACCTACTCATCCATGCAACACGTAAGTCAAGACTGTTTTATATGAAGCTATTGTTCGTCGTTAACGAAATCCTTTAGTTTTTATGGTTGCGTGTATTCCTGTAAAGGTTAAATGCGACGATCAAATGTTATTATTTCATTGAGTTACGTTGAGAAAGCCTATTAGCTATAGGGAAGCAACGAAGTTTTTAATCTGTCGTGTTTTTTAAAAACCACTTGACTACCACATAAAAAGCAGACGGATGGATGGACAAAGTCATTAATAAAATGTTCCCAGTCGTTACTAAATTGTTCTCAGTCGTTGTTAAATTGTTCCCAGTCGTTGCTAAATTGTTCCCAGTCGTCAGTAAATGGTTCGCAGTCGTTGCTAAATTGTTCCCAGTCGTTGCTAAATTGTTCGCAGTCGTTGCTAAATTGTTCCCAGTCGTTGCTAAATTGTTCCCAGTCGTTGCTAAATTGTTCGTAGTCGTTGCTAAATTGTTCACAGTCGTTGCTAAATTGTTCCCAGTCGTTGATAAATTTTTCCCAGTCGTTGCTAAATTGTTCCCAGTCGTTACTAAATTTTTCCCAGTCGTTGCTAAAATGTTCCCAGTCGTTACTAAATTTTTCCCAGCCGTTGCTAAATTGTTTCCAGTCGTTACTAAATTGTTCGCAGTCGTTGCTATATTGTTCCCAGTCGTTAATAAATTGTTCGCAGTCGTTGCTAAATTGTTCCCAGTCGTTACTAAATTTTTCCCAGTCATTGCTAAATTGTTCCCAGTCGTTACTAAATTTTTCCCAGTCGTTGCTAAATTGTTCCCAGTCGGTTCAGCTGTACAAAAGACAAAAGACTAAAGTACATAAAATCTATATTGGAGATTATCAAATGTTGAAGTAAGGAAGTAGAAACGATAGTTATCACTACAGTGATTCCCTTCCATTCGAAGTTGAAAACGCACTGAAAGAATCTTGTTTTTTATTCAGTATCGTAGCTTAATCCCCACATGTTCCATTTTCCCTGCAGGTTCACTTTTGTGAGCACAAAGAATACCTTTTATCCAGAATTTTAAAACGTTTCATAGTATTAGCAGTTTGTGCGTCATTTGGGAGAATTTACAATCGGCTTTGTGAGCAGAAACCCAATGGTGCAGACAGAGTGAACAGTTAAAAATTATGACAAAAAAAAACGTGCTTTCGTTACTCATGGAAATATGGAATTGAACCCGGGGATTGGAATTGGGCCTAAAATCCTCTATGACACTGCGCTAGCATTGTACTGTAACATTCGACAGGGGGTGATGACGCAAGGCAATTATTAACGCTAATTCAAAAGGTTAGTTAGGTGTAATTACGATAGTCTCGAGCTAGGAAAGTGGTCTAGCTCGACAATATCGTAATCGCAGCTAACTTGCCATTTGTATTCACGTTAGTAACGGCCCTGCGTCATCACCCCCTGTCAAATGTTATAGTGCAATCCAAAGACTCTAGTTCTCGGTTTAGTTCTCAGACTCGGATGGCACTGGCCTTTTTTCGTCGTAGTTGCTGCACACCTGTCATCCTTTAATGTGTTGGCTCCATTGCATTTTTTCGTTTAATACTAACATTTACAGCTAATTGCCGTTCTTTGATCGTTTATGGGCATTTACCCGCTGGTCTAGTTTTGGAGTGCTTGTGGAATCTGAGCTGACCTTGTCACAGTATTGTTGACGGTTTTGACATAAATGAGGCTGTCTTGGCTTCCACACTTGCCCCAACTTAAGGATAAGGTTTCGCTGGCACTTAACATCTTTCGGGTTCTGTCTGGCGCTTCATGGGGTGACGATCGCACTGCCATGTCGCTTCTCTACCGAGCCCTTGTCCACACCAAACTTGATTATGCGTGCATGGTCTATGATTCAGCTAGTGACTCGACTTTCCAGACTTTTGGCACTGTGTTCCACAGTGGCCTACGTCTGGCAACGGGAGCATTTCGGACATCTCCAGTGGTCAGCCTGCATGCTGAAGCTTCAGAGCCACCTTTGGCTATACGCCAACAGCAGGTGGAAATTCAGTATGCTGTGCGATGTGTACTGCTGTGCATCCAGTCTTGCTTGGCCCATGGTTTTTGGATCAGACTTACAGAAAGGCAGACAAGGAATCGCTAAGGGTGATTTTCGTGATAGGTTACATCAATCCTCAGAAGATAACCTTTGAAATACATTGCATCTTCAGGCTAGCGGAGAAAACAATGGCCCCATGGCTCCCATGTGGCACGTTTACTTTTCCTCTGGCATCCCTCCCAAAAGATTTCACTCCATCAGCAAGGTACTTGCAGGAGTTCTGGCGGCTGTGTCACCAGGGTGTTAAGTCAGAGGTTGGCTTGGCATGTGCTTGAATCCATGATGGGGTGACTATTTCCTATCGTTTTCCATCAGGCTATCTGTGTTTTCGGCGGAGATTGTGACACTCAGTCTTGCTGTTGAATGGATCCTTGACTTTCGGGGCACGTATTTTCTCATCTTTTGTGATTCCAAGAGTGCCCTAGAGTTCTTGGCAACACACAACCCGCGGATTCCCTTGACACAGCGTGTTCAAGCTCTGACCTGGCCAACGGAAAATCGTGACTTTTTTCTGCTGGATGCCCGGTCATGTTAGGATAGCTGGGAATGAGAACGCTGATGGTGAAGCGAAAGATGTCCTTCCTGGTCCGCTTGAAAGGGATCTCAGCCTTATTGTCTCGACGCTTTACCAACTCTATGTCTGAGGTTGTACGCATTGTGGCCAGCCTTATGGCAGCGAAAATACATCAATAAGTTTCGGGATGTTAAAGGTACTGTCAAGGAATGGCACTCGGCCTGTCCCCGCAGTCACAGAGAAGAGGACTGGTGGTGTTAGCCCGTTTACGAATTGGTCACACAAAACTTACTCACTGCTTATTTTTGAGGGGGTTATCCCTCCTGAATGTCAATGGTATCGACGACCACCAACGGCCAGTCACTTACTTGTTGATTGTCACCATCTTGAAGATGTTCAGCATTGTTTCCATCTGCCACGAGACATAGCGCGTCAATTGTGCGATAAGTCTGTCCTCCTGTCCGGGTTTTCAAAACTTTTGCAGGAGGTACAGATCTAGGTTTGGGGTTTGTTTAACACTTCTGTAATGTGTGGCGTAGTGGCAACACAGACCACTGCAATGTGATTGAGGGTGGTGCCAATGACATTGCTGTCGACGCGCCATTAAGTCTCAATCCCCCCCCTCCCATATGAATGGTCGGATTAGAATGATTGGTTTGTCGGAGTTGGTACACAGCTTGAAATACCCAAGGTATTGCTGACCTAGAATTTGGCTTAAATCCACCAATGATTACAAAAGAAATTACAGTTTTTGAAATTTATTTCTAACACACGCAATTGTAAATTTGGAATCCTGGAACAGAGTCCAACTGTTAACCCTTCAATGCCCATTTCAAACTGAACGCATTTTTTAAAAGTGCAATATGATAGTTGGATTGGTCGCGGGGTTCAAATTAGCATTTACTTGGTTTGGAGACGAGGACGCTGACCACTGAGCTACTGCTGCTTGATTTGCTCGGGGTCCCCGGGGACTACTAACAAATCCCGCGTACCACGTTGGGAATAGTTTTTTGCTATTCAGTAGCCGATTGGTGGGCGGTAAATGGTTACTATGGCTTCTAATGGAGAGGCAAAAAAGAGTTATTCCGCAACGATATCATGAACACGAGCTAAAGGAATGATCTTTGATACATACGTCATTCCTAGTTGTACATATCAAACCAGCCATGGAACCCCCACGAAATACCGTCAAGGGGCCCCTGCAAACCCCTGTGTTCCCTTCCTGAAGCTTGACTAACAAAGTCTTGCAGAGTGAGCGAAAAGCATGACATTTGGTTCAAAAGTAATTCTTTGCAGCACAAATCGAATCAGCAATGGAACCCCCATTGCCCGGAGGCTCGACCAACAAATTCTTGCAAATCGAGGTACTCGCGTGAAATTTGGTACACAAGTCCTTCTTTGCAGTACAAACCGAACCAGTCATGGAACTGCCCGTGAAATATCCCCGAGGACCCCCAGCACCCCTTCCCCTTGTCCCCTCCCTGAGGCTTGACCAACAAATTCTTTCACATCCGGATAAAAGCATTATGTTTTGTACAGAACTCATTCTTAGCAGTACAAATCGAACCATCCATGTAACTCCCATGAAGTACCCCCAAGGACCCCCAACGTCCCTCAGCAGCCCTCTATGCCCCCCTCTCTGAGGCTTGGCCAACAATTCTTGCAGATCAAGTAAAAAGCATTAAATTCACTACACCAGTCATTCACAGCAGCACAAATCGAATTACCAATGGAGCCCCAATGACATACCCCATGGGCCCGTCAGTAATGCTTGACCAAAGCATTCTTGCAGATCGTTTTAAAAGCATTAAATTTCTTGTTCAAGTCATTCTTAGCAGTACAAATCAAACCGATATGGAACCCCCATGAAATGCCGTCAACCGAAGAACCCCGAGCCCCCGTTACCCCTACCCGATGCTTGACCAATAAATTCTTGCAGGCATGACATTTGGTACAAAAGTCATTCTTAGCACTACAAATCGAACCAACCATGGTCCCCCTCTCATGAAATCACCCTTACACGATATGCCTTTCCGCGATAGGCTC
The DNA here is from genome assembly GCA_023313725.1 of Lithobius niger. Lineage (NCBI taxonomy): Eukaryota > Metazoa > Arthropoda > Chilopoda > Lithobiomorpha > Lithobiidae > Lithobius > Lithobius niger. The sequence goes on along the minus strand of JAHWFP010049855.1, from coordinate 22,426 downwards.
CAGCAGTCCTGTCAGGAGATAGCCTTTGAAATGCCCTGCGTCTTGAGGCTTGGGAGAATGCCAGTTGCCCCTTGGCTTGTCCCAGGTGGCAGTTTCATTTTTGCTCTGGCGTCCCTCCCGAAGGGTTCCACTCTACCAGCAAGGTACTTACAGGAGTTCCGACGGCTGAGTTCTCAGTACGCCGGTTATCAGCGCCTGTTTACTGATGGGTCGAAGTCCGACATTGGCGTGGCATGTGCTTGTGTGTGTAAGGGTGTAACGGTTGCCCATCGCCTTCCATCAGGCTATTCTGTGTTCTCTGCAGAGCTTTTGGCTCTTGGTTTGGCGGTGGAATGGATCCTTGACCTTCAGGGCACGCATTTCATTGTCTTTAGTGATTCCATGAGTGCCCTGGAGTCCTTGGCGAATTACAATCCTCGGAACCCCTTGACACAACGTGTCCAAGCTTTGCTTTCCCACTTGCCTGGCCGGCGGAAAACCGTGCTTTTCTGCTGGATCCCGGGCCATGTTGGGATAGCAGGGAATGAACAAGCTGATTCTGCTGCGAAAGGGGCCCTTTCTGGCCCTCTCGGTAGGGATCTCAGGCTTGTTCCCTCAGATGCCTTTCCAACTCTGCGTCTGAGGTTACACGCTTTTTGGCAAACCTCGTGGGACAGACAGGACGGCAATAAGTTACGGGCCATTAAAGGCACTGTCGAGGAGTGGCACTCGGCGTGTCGCCGCAGTCGCCGTGAGGAGGTTGTGTTGGCCCGTTTGCGAATTGGTCACACCAGACTTACTCACTGTTTCCTTTTGCGGGGGCTTGACCCTCCTGAATGTTCTTGGTGTCGACGGCCACTTACGGTCCGGCACTTACTTGTTGATTGTCGCCATCTTGATGGTGTTCGTCGTCGGTTCCATCTTCCGCATGACATTGCGCGTCAATTGGGCGATAAGTCTGTCCTCCTGTCCGGTGTTTTTCAATTTTTGCAGGAGGTACAGATGTATGACAAGATTTAGATTAGGGGTTTGAATAATATCTCTGTAATGTGTGGTGCAGTGGCAACCCGGACCACTGCACTGTGACTGAGGTTGGCTCTAATGACCAAGCTGTCGACACGCCATTAAGCCTCAATCCCCCCCCTCTCATGAAATACCCCTAAAGGGCCCCCAGCGCACCCCTATGCCCCCTTCCTGAGGCTTGGAGTTCGTATACAAATTATTATTAGCAGTACAAATCGAACCAGCTGTGGAACCCCCATGGAATGCGATCCTAACCAGGCCTCCAGTCTCCAGAGCCTCCCTGTATACCCTCCTTGAAGTTTTCCAATAAATCCCTGCAGATCGAGATTAAACCATGAAGTTTGATACACAAATCATTCTCTGCAGGACAGTTCGAACCAGTCATGGAACTCCCTATGGAAATCACCCACGTGTCCCCAGTGCCCCCACCTCTTTCCTGAGGCTCGACCAACAAATTGTTACACACCGAGCTAAAAGCATAAAATTTCTTACGCAACTTATTCATAGCAAAACAAATCTAAACAGCCATGAAATACCCCAATGAAATACCCCAATGAAATACCCCAATCAGCGCACACCAGCACCCTAGCACTACCTCAGGCTTGGCCAATCAATTGTTGCATGCTGAAAACCTGAAATTTGGTACACAAACGATTGTTAACAGCAAAAAATGAATCAGCCATGGAACCCCCGTGAAATATTCCCTTCAGGACCACCATTCCTCGCCCCCCCCCCCCCCATTCGCCTTTCTTCAGTTTTGACCAACAATTTCTTGAAGATTGAGAAAAAAAGGACGAAATTTGGTAAATAAGCCATTCTGTGCAGTACAAATCAAAACAGCCTTGGAACCCCCATAAATTCTTGCTGATCGAGGAAAAGAAGGAAATTTGGTACCCTCTTAGAGGCTTGATATTTCATTCCCCTTCGCTTTTAATAGGCCCGAAGCCTGTTTCTTAGTTATAAAATGGTTAGTGTTTGTCTCGATGCCTACACCTGCCAATGAAAATTATCAGATTGTTGCTAAATAATTTTTTAGATGGAATTGTGTTAGACTGTGTTGAAAATGGTGCATTAACAGAGGAAATTTTTATAAAGACTGATGGTCTTTATTAACAAGGGTCAATTGATTGGACGTTTTGACAGAAAATTTATGACCTTGTAGATTTGCATGATAATGTTTGAACAAATACCGAATGATACAGAAAAATAATAACTATCTGAAACATGTTCTACGTACGTTGTTAGTCACGTGGGTTACCCTGCTTGACATGGTCCTAGGAAAAAGCGCCCCCAACAAAACAATGCCAGAAAAAAACACCCCCGAGAAAAAATGCCCCTAGGAAAAAATACCCTCTGGAAATAATGTCCCTAAGTAAATCGTTTTTGGTTGCATCACCAGGTTCACCCCTTCTCTTAACTACACTTCCTTAAGGTTCAAAATTGAGCTGGTTCATATATACAAGCATTAGTTTGCTTCAGATGACGTAAGACCCCAAGAAATTTATTTTTTTATAAAGATTGAAATTGTGAGCAATTTCAATCCCAGAGTAGAGATTCCGCTATCAGCGAATTAGTACCTTTACGACACCTTGTCCGTTTGCATTTGATTTACTTTAAAGTTAAAAACCTCTACAATTTAGACAGGGACATTACAATTGTTAGTAATTTTCACGTCCCTAGTAGGGATTCCTCTAGCGAATTTATACCTTTATGACACTTGCTCCGTTTGTATTTGATTTACTTAAAAAATACACTGTTTGGCCTAAAAACTGAACACGAATTAGTAAAATTAAAATTGTGGGTGATTCTGCGGAGAGTCTAGAATAGTAGAGTGACCTCAAAAATTGGAGACGGTGTTCTGCAGCCATAGATTTTTTGAAGGAAAAAGAAGGCTGGTTTAAGGAAAAAAGTAGCTAAGTATGTGAATTGTAAACGGGGGGGGGGGATTTAGTAAATAAGCAAAGATATTATTTAAATAAACTTATTGGAGCTCTAAGTCATTTGAAGCAAACTAATACTCATTCTGATGAATCAACACAATTCTGAATCTCACTGGACGTTTTTGACGGCGAAAGAAGTTTAGTTTAAAGAAAGAAGTAGCTAAAAATGAATTGTAGACGGAAGGTAAATACGCAAAGATACTATTTTTTTTAAATCTTGGAGTATTAAGTTATCTGAAGCATACTAAAGCTCGTATAGATAACCCATCGTAAAGTTGAGCCTCAGCCACGATGACCACCACTGGGACATTTTCTCCTACTTGGGAACGTTTTTTCCGGATCATTTTGTCGGGGCGCTTTTTTCCGAATACCGATTGAAATAGTAAAAAATAAATTAAATATGGCAAGATATTGTTACAATTAAATTTTCTTCGTTTAGTATTTACTCTTTCTTGCGTGGTGTACATGAAATAAGAAAGCTAGAAAACGGGGGGAGTTAGTTCCTCGGCAAACCAAGTGAATGCATCGAGTCCCGCGAATGACTTAAAAAAATGCCTGGAACTTACTGCATGCGTGAATGGGTTCAACACTGTTTATTTTGGACGAGAACCTTTCAGTCAGGTGTTTATAAAAAATAACAGCTACAAGGCAGGGAAAGTGTTAGCCCCGAAGATAAACAAGTTAATGCCAGTTCGAGCCCTACGTCTACCCTTTTACATTTATTTTTAAATACAACTTAAAAAAAAAAAGGAATGGAACTTACTGCATGGGTGAAAGGGTCAAACACTGTTTTTATTTCGTTCACTGTGTACACAAGAAACGACAGCTACGAGACGGGGCATTCGTTTGTCCCCCAGCACGCAATAAACTTTATCAATGGGACGCCAGGGGCTCCAAACAAAACGCTCAGCCACATCCAGGTTGTTACCGTCCTGCAAAGGCTGCAGTAGTAATTTTAAAAGAATTCAAATATAAAGTCCCCACTGTGAATCGTAATTGGAAACCTTTTTTTTCGTTTCAACTTATTTTGTTCACATCCAATCGCTCATTTTTACTCTTGCCTTTTCATAGCAGGTGATCTTGTTGGAGAGTTTAATCGCTTCGGTTGACATGTTGTTTAAAATGCTTCTAATGTTGATTTAATTTTTCCGTATTATCAGCTACCAGGAAACTCAAAAATACATTTTCAACTTATTCTTAACTAATTAAGAAACAACTCTGAAAACACATACTTACATTAGTTAGAAGACTAAACTCCCATTGTTTAAAATCCTCAGTTGCATGCACACAAGGCCAATTTTCGCCGTCAGTTTTGATGTTGTTGGAGGCTTTGCGATTTTTGCAGTTAATAATAAACCCCTGTTATTACGGAGGGGCTCGATCCACAATTAAAAAAAGTTGACTTTTCGAAGTTGAAGCAATCTAAATAGAATTGCAATTATGACCACTGAGTAGTAAAATAATTGCCTAAATTAACTCAAGGATATCTGATGTATATATTTCTCATACACGTACATCGATCTTTGGAGTGCTTTCCAAACTGACAGATAGTCGAGAAATGAATATTTTTCCGAAGTTGAATCTACCAAATCGATAGTACTTAACCGAATGGAACAAGCAGCCCTCAAGTCGGAACACGTACAACGTACAAAAAAAAAAAAAACTACAACAAGTTTTCTCAACTATTCGGTGAAGGGAGCAACATTCGAAATCGATTTAAACTGTCACGTAAATCTTAGCTACACGATTTTCTATAGACATTATTATTTTATTTTCTCCGGTTGTCATGAAGATAGCGTGACTGGGAAAACGGTTGAAAGCTGAAAAGTGGAAGCCAGAAAATATTGTCAGTGCGTGAACTTTTTATTCTTTAATCTATCTTCAATGAGATCCAATGAGACGAAAGGCAAAAAAACGTACCAGTAGTTCGCTACCAAATTTAATAAGCCTATATTAATGCAGCTCCTCACGAAATGCTAAATTGACAATGTTTCTTTATTATTAGTTGGAAAAATTTAGGTGTATAATAAATTTTATTTTATTGATTATGACGATGCTTAAGTATGACCATGGGAGCATCCATAAGTTACGTTATACCCGGAGGGGGGGGGGGGGGATTGAGGCTTAATGGCGCGTCGACAACTTGGTCATTAGCGCCAACCTCAGTCACAGTGCAGTGGTCCGGGCTGCCACTGCACCACACATTACAGAGATGTGATGATGTGAGATGTGATGATGTGATGTGTGTCCTGGATGGGAGGTAGGGAGTTGCGAAAAGGTGTTACCATCTGTTACTAATGGGGGGGGGGGGAGTATGACGAAGTGTTACGTAATACCCTAATTTCGCAAAATTATTTTTCGCTAAATTTTCGCTAAATTTTTTAACTAATTTCTTTTAGCCAAACTGTTTTTCAAACCAAAATTATTTCTTTCAAAACCACCGGTCACTACGCCCAAAGGTAATGCATGTATAAAGAATTCATCCAAAAATTACTATACAATTGGCGGTGGCAAGGGATAAAACATGTTGCATATTTTCGGATGAGGGGTCGTTCCAAGCGTTACAAGGGGGCACCGGGGCGTTCAGATTACTAGAAAAAAGTGTTGCGCAATTTATTAGCAATCCTAAATGCATGTGCCAGACTTGCTTTAAAAATAAGAAAACCAATGAACTTGGTTCCAAACTAATGAAAATGGCTTTAATCGTGATATCACTTTTGAATAAATACGTCCATTTTCGAATATGACTAGTAACATGCCGGATAAATGACGTATCTGATCATAATGCTCATTCGCGGTACGAAATTGTTCTAAGATATGTTTTCTGGGGACGTTTTTTGAGAGACTTAATGGAAAATTACTCGAAATAAACCAGTATCGGTAGGTTTTGTTGTTTGCTGCATATGATAAAATGTTTCTGTTGTGTTAGTTTAGCGTGAATTAATTACATGCTGAATTTTTAAAACTTATAAGAGTCGTCTTGTCGTTGCAGTGTCTTTATGTTTGACTTAATTTTTTTTCACCCCTTAGTAATAAAGGGGTGAACCAGTATACAGTATGGTAGTATGGTAAGTGGTTCCTAATTTTAGCTGATGCTTGTATTTTGATTAAAGGTTAACCTAGAAAGTTATAGACTCCTAGTTTCACCAAGCCTTAACTTTGCGGTATTCACCGCCACAATGTGCAGGTGAGCACTAGCCATCCTAATCAGTAATTCCCACTGAACTTGGAAAGGCTCGGTCGTAATGTTCTGCATTGCACAGGATCTTTACCAGAGTAATTCACGGTAAAAACATTTACATCGCTCGCCCCCCTCCTTCCTCATGTGGCGCAGCAAAATGCTGCAACCACCCAATCATTCCTTGAAAATTATTTCCTCAAAACTCTTTCAAATACGGGTTATTTGTAAGCTTGTATGAATTGTTTTTGTTTTTTAGCTTCACCATATGCTCTTAAGGTATGCAACTTCAGTGTAACAAAAATATCAGTTTTATTTGTTATTTGTTTATTTGTTAATACAGTACTAAATTATTTACTGACTTATTTTAACTACGAAGACTAAATGCATACGTGAATAATGGAAACAAAATTTGTATGGTATATGTTATATCATGCAAAGACCGAATTACAAATGAGTATTCTGTATTTATGTTCTCAAGTATTACCTTATCAAATATTCATGAGTTAAACCGTATTGTTTAAGGTTAAGCATTTAATGTGTTAAATATAATATTTATTGTTTATAAATCTTTATTGGATATAAATATAAGGTGCAGTTTTGAAATATATAATAATGCATACATCTTCATATAACTTTAATTTGCGTGCGAAAATAGAGGCTGCATTATTTTCAATAATCATTGGCGTTAAATTTGTCTCGTCTTTGACTGTGAAGCAATCGTACCGTCATTTTGCCGAGAACACGAAAAGATATAAGAGTTGACCACTCGACTGCACGTAAAATTGTGCATGTAGTCTGTTTGTCTGTATGGCTGTACGCCTTTTCGTCTGTGTTTTTCAAACATTCGTTATTTTGATCTGATTTTCTCAAACTATTGCGAAATAAAGCGTTAAGAATAAGATATGCATTGCTGATGATAAGATGCTTTTATAGGAAGTCACTTATGGCGAATTCCATGACGATATCCAAAATGACCTTGAAGGTCGTCGTCAAGGTCATCCAATGTGTAACTCCTACACTACGCACGGTACGGGCATAAAGCAAATTGGAAAGTTGTGGGGGATCGTGGGACTAGTACATCACAGAAAGCAGAACATAAATCCCAAACAAAATAAGGAAGATATTGACAAATGAAGGCGGGTGGCGCAGAGAAGCCATCCTTGGGGCATCATGAATTACAGAAATAGGCCTACTTGAACCACCAAACGAACCGCAATAAGGAAACTAAACATTCTAGCCTTATTCCGGTAACACTGTAAAATAAACTCAGTGGCAGATTTAAGCTAGTGGGCAAGCCCTGAAATGACCTATTTTGTCCACGAAAAACTGATCCATCCTCCCCATCCCCCACACGTAACTCAACATCTTGAGTTCAAAATTACATTTCTCAAATCCGACTAAATGGAAAATGTAAATCCTGGTAGACAGTGCTGGGCCGTACGGGGAAGTCTGGGGACGAGGGGGGGGGGGGGGGGCTTGCCCCAGAAATAACGAACTGGAGCCATAAATTCTGTTTTTCAGATTAACATTTTTTTTTTTTGCTTATAACCATCTTTTATTGATATTTTGTTTACTTATAAGAGCTAATCAGTGAAATTAAAGGAGGATTGGGAGGACGGATTAGATTTTCGGGGATAATATGGGCCCTTTCAGGGCTTGCCCACCCGGGAGTTTTGCCTTAAATCTGCCACTGAAGTTTATTTCACAGTATTACCAGAACATGGCAAATTTTTTTTCTTTCCTTGTTGCTGTTTCGTCTTATGGGTCAACTAGGATTATTTCTGCAATTCCTGCTGGCCCAAAGATGGCTTCTCTGCACCACCCGCCTTCTTTTGCCAATATCTTTGTTACTTAGTACGCGATTTCTTTTCTGCTTTCTGTGTTGTACTAGTACTACAATCCCACACAACTTTATAATCTACTTTATGCCCATACCATGCGTAGTTTAGGAGTGACACATTGGATGATCTTGAAGACGCCCTCCAAGGTCATTTTGGATATCATCATCTTATTCGCCATAGATACTTCTTATACGAACATGTTATTATAAGCAACCTATATCCAAGTCTTAACGCCTTATTTCACCCGGACGGAATTTCTGAGACATACTGTATAAAACCCGTGCGTACCTCGAGTATTATGTTTTTCGTATTTGCATTGTTTCTTTGTCGTTTGATACAGAGCTAAGATGCCATTCTGAACACGGTCGTAGTCTAGTGGCCATGGGTAGGGTGGTCTCCGTAAAATGTCGTAAAAAAGCCAACAGTAAAACACTTCAAGGAAAAAAGGTAATGGGAAAAAGTACCAGAAAAGTATGATAAAAGAGTGGAGACAAAAAATCCATTGAGAAAAGATTCAAGGAAATAGGTTTTAAAAAGACAGTCCAGGGGGAAAATCTATTGTGTGCGCGGCGTATCTTGAGTCCGGGAAGTATTTTACGAGCGACTGCGTCTTCCTGGAGTGGGCAACTTTAATCGACGGCCGCCATTGTTTTTGTAACCATCCTGGATATCAACAAGGCACTCTGCTGCCAAAAACGTACAATCGATTATCTGTGTCGTTTTGCGGCGAACCCAAGATAGGCCGCGCGCACTTTAGGGCAAGGAAAAAAATTCATTTCGTTGGTGAAAAGATCAATTCACAGGGTACGGTAGCGGCTGTAAGCAATGGTCCACCTGCTTACAAACAAATAAGCACCAGCAAAGACATAAAATGCAAACAGCTTTAATTTTTGGCCATGAAACTATGAAACTTTTTGGTCACGGAGGTAATGCAAGTTAAAAAGTGACTGACTATTATAACTTTCTTAGGATCATCGTAATTAGTAAGTAGGCATTAATTTATCAGTTTGTTACTTCGATTATATTATTATTAAGTTGTTAGGAATATACCTAACGAAACAATCATCTAAAATTGGGCACATTTATGTCGCACTAGATTTTTTTTTGTGGGGGGGGGGATGAGCGGGGTAATATTTAACCACGCAGAAACAATTGCAAATTCAAGTAGGTAAATGTTGAAAAATGTTTTAAAGAAAGTAAATCGCACATCTTTGTGCAGTTTGTTGATGCGGGGCCTACACTAAATGAAATATTTTTTTTCCAGTAAAAAATCAGAAGTAGAGTTACTTCGGTTCACCAGTACTGCAGAGCTACACCATCTTTACCCTTCCATGGTCACGATTTGGTTAACCACAACAATTAGAAATAAAACCACTACTGACTTCAAGTCAAACTTAAGGTTCAAATCGCGAATTGCTTCAAGAACAATCATCGTGGATTCCATTTTGTACCCCATTCCAACACTGATGAAACCCATATACTCTTCCCTCACTCCGGATCTACTGTACCGAGGTTAAAAAAAAACACTTAATGCTCATGGACATTGCTGCACGGATTTCATTTTTTGCCCCAGTATACCCCTGATGTAAACGTCTCCATGCCCCCCCCCCGACATTGATCTACGGCCACAACAAGACGTACAAAACACACATTGCATCTAGGAAAATCTCCGTGGATTCATTTCGTGACAACTCCGCCTTTATGTGCAATTGAAGACGGGAAAGCCAAAGGCTCACAAGAAATAACTAAATACAGATGCAAACCTATTTACGTTGCCTTTTGGACTTATATGTCAGACTGCCTGAGCGGGGAATCGAACCCAGGACCTTTGAAATCAAAGGCCAAGATCCTACCGCTGAGCCAGACTGACACGGTAGTTAGGGCTCAACTTCCAAACAGCGCAACATGTAAAATAGTGGACCAACTTACCACGGGTTTCACTTTTGGTGTGTGAGAAGTAGGGATGTGGGAATTTGCAGATGATGACTGGTTCCACGCACCTTTCCAACTGACTTATAGTGTCCGCGGCCTATCTTGATTTCACGTCAGAACGAACACAGATAATCGATTGTACGTTTTTGGTAGCAGAGTGCCTTGTTGATATCCAAGATGGTTAAATAACAATGGCGGCCATCGATTAAAGCCACCCCCTCCAGAAAGACGTAGCCGATCATAAATACTTGCAGGACTCAAGATACGCCGCGCACACAATATATGAGAACCTGATACTCAGACAAACGTAAGAAGGTGGTGAAAGTCACTCCCGCAATTACTCACTGTTTCTTCACTATACGTCTGTAAAATTGCTTTGCAATAATGAAGAAAGGTTTGAACTTTGTACAATGGTGTTACGTAAAAACGTCTTACCTTCAAGATACTCTTTTCTTCCGTTGTCAGTTTCTGGCGTCGTCGACGACGGACGTTATTCTCGCTTTTACCTTTCTTGGGTTTCTTTTTGGTCACGAAAGCACGTTTAAGTGTTAATAACGAATGGCTTCATCGATCTTCTAGAAGCAATTTTACCAACCTGTGGTCACGACATGATAGTTCAAAGCAGCTACGAAGCACCCTTACCGTGCTACACGCCCCTTCCATGTAACTACTTAGTTACACACTGGAACAAAACTCGTTAAAAATGTACACGTTGAATCGTTAAGTACAGTATTGCTACTGACAAAAAATGTCAAAAAAAAACGAGTAAGTTCTCTATAAAAATGTGGATTTGGATTCGGATTTCTACTGTAGCAAGTCAAATTATAGTATTTATTTCGTAATGTTCAAGCTGAAAAACGATCACTTTTTTCAAACCAAAGCTGAAACGTTACGGCAGCATACAGGAAAATAATATTGAACAAACTGAATCCAAAGAAACTCAGTGATCACGATGTGAATGACCAATTAAAAAATTTTAAAATCTGCTCTGCTAAGCAAACACCTGGGAATAAATACTCCTTAACTCTAAATTTACCAACTATGACACCACTAGTGATTTTACAAAGTCGATCATTTAGGAATTTATGCACACAATACCTTTACAGGGAAATTCAGGGAAATTTCCTGGAAAGGAAATGAGTTTGGGTTGAGTTTGCAAAATTCCCTTGGAAATACACCAACTGAATGAGAAAATAATCTGTACTGAAAACAAAGGCTCTAAGGGTATTTCCAATGAATACCACGTTTTGACGAATACCATCAATGTTAATACCACCGTATTACTGCCATCATCTTAACTTGTGCGATCAAAATGAAACGATTAGGCGGATTTGTACTATAAATTTTTTTAAATGTTAAAATCATGGCTAAGCTTTGCCATGACTTAAAAGGCTGTCCACGCCTAAGTTAATACACAGACGTCTGCTAAACCTGTCAAAATAAACTTGGTGATCATTTCCGCCCAGTTATGCTTGAAGTTATAATCCCAACATATTGCAGTCTTAATCACTGACCCTTGCTGTATCTTAAACAAAAGGTCGCTACTCCTTGCTGCACACAGACATGTTAATCGAAATATAGCTCTGCCACGCTGCAAAAAGGCATGGCTATGTATCTGCACCTTGATGACCATAGGTATATTATGAAAAGATGGCTTCCCTCTGTTTCATACGGTTAAGTCAAAAGTAGGTGTTCCATGCTTTGCACAAGTTTGATAAACAAAATAACCTAGACACCACAAACATATTAGCTGTCCCTGGTTCATGCTAAAACATTTTCCTGTGGTTTTCAATTGCTTAGCAATGTGATTGAATTTATTGAATTAAGTAATGTTATTAAAAGTGGATGGTAAGTTGGTTAAATGGAACATTATTCTTTCCTTCTTCCATTGTCCATTGTCCATCTTCCTTTTGATCTGTCGATAAGTCGAGTTTTAATATATTGAATAAGTACCGATGATAACTTTAACAAGAATTGGGTCCTATAATGAGTAATTTTAATTTTATTGTAATTTTATTGGTGTTGAGAGTCGTCTAGTCTTCATCGAGCTCTGATGTTTGTACAACAACGAATGAACAAATCGTGAATCAGGTTATGAAAAAATAGTATATTATCAACAGATTTACAATGTTTGCTATTAATTTGCAATTATATAATAAAATACGGTCAGTGGCGGCTGGTGTGCAGATGAAATAGCGAGCAGAAATTTCCTTAACGCTTCAGTTCATCAGGGACAAACTACTTTAGGGCAGCAGCGAGGATAATCTTCAAATGGGTACTTTATCTTCGTGTAACAGTTTTTAGGAATCGGAGTCGGAATGGCATCACATCT
>JAHWFP010049854.1:0-44623 GCA_023313725.1 Lithobius niger | reverse complement strand
TAACAATGAAGTGTCAGGCTCAAAAGCGCAGCGGTAACTTTTTCTGCAAGAATTGGTTTTCTGAGAACAAAATTGCTCACCAAAAATTATTTGTTTTTTTTTTTTATAACTTTTGAACCGCGCCAGTTGAGAACATGCAGTTTGCAGTAGTTTCAGGATCAGGAAATGCGATTTCTAACTGATCTACTTCCGTACATGCAGAAAGTTTGGTAACCTGGTAAAGTGTTACTGGGACAGACGGCCAAAAACACTAATTAATGAGGCGGCAACACGAAGCAAGCTACTCAACGCACCGCGCCTGCACGAAGGTTAAAGAGGAAATAGGAGAGCAATACCACCATGCACTAATGTCCTGAAGTTTGGTCATCGCCTCTTTTAACTGTCAGTCAAGGACCAGTGAAAAATAATCAACCAAAAAGCTAATCTAATGAGTATTCACCGCACTTGAAAATTTTAAAGTTGACAAATTTAGCACTAAACATAAACGCACAGCTATATGAAGCCAACATTCAAGTATTTCTTCAGACTTTTTAACAAGCAGTCGAAAATCCAGCAGCAAGTATATACAAATTATTCCTGATATGTACCCAACCATTTTGCTCTCGGTTACCAAATGTGGGTGGGCTGGCAAGGACTTTCTGTGAGCACATCTATTTCCTCTAAAGAACTGCAGCTGAACTTTAAGACTACATTTCGTTAAACTTGCGGTATAGGTTTTCAGTTCGAAATACTGTTTTTTTACACTTCTTCGCTTCAAAAGCAACAAAAATGAAGCAAAACAGCACATATTGCACTTAATTGAGGGATTTCATAGTTTATCTAGAAGGTTACATAGAAATGCTAAACATAGCTAAACATTTGCTCACCAAGCATTAATGTTTGGTGAACAAATAAATTGACACCCAAGTTAAAATCGGAGAAACAAATCGAGCCCCGTAAGGAAATTTGCCTCAGTCAAATATTAAAATAAAAAATAAATTATAAAACTAGCAATACATCGTGGGAATAAACTAAACAAGTTGCTGCTACTGTTACCCATATGACTTTGGCAATTTAGGAGTCGTCAATTTTTTTGGAGTTATCAATTTTTTTGTAACAAGTTAAAATAGGGAACAGATTGGGAAATGTCAGGAGCAAAAAACCTAAAGCTTAGTGTAGTTTCTACGTCTGTAGCGAAAACTAAAGTGTAATTCTAAAATCACTTGCAGTGCAACTCATTTTTACCTATCCAGACTACGTTAACTTGGACATTTCAATGCCGTAATGAATACAAACCCCTGCGCTCTTACGTGCTGTTCTTTTCAAACCAAGAATTTGGCAAATTATAAAGGTAGTAATTTTATAATGAGCTGGACCCTGAGGCAATCATATTTTTGCCAAGCAGTTTCAAAAGGAATTATTAACGGGCCAAGCCTTACATAGTTTAAAATGTAAGGCCCTTCATGTTGCACTAAACTCAAAACATTTTAGAAATACCAACCTTAAACGATGTCCAACTAGAAAAATGTGCTAGCAATTTTACATAGCCTTAATATCAACTGACCGACAATCAAATATGATCATATAATCATATCACTAAATATGTGATAATATGATCACAATATTATAGTGTTCACTTACCTAGAACAAGTGGCCAGCAGGTTCCCGCAAAAATCAACGGATGTGACATCACTAGAGTGACCGTACAGGGTCCGTACTAATTCAACGTGTGATACTTCGGCCATTTCACAGCACTGAAGAGTGGCAAATTAAGTTTAAAAATCGACCTAAGAAATACATCTACGTTAACACAACATGTGTGTATACACATATTAATAGCTTCAAATAAAAATAAAATATGTACTATAGGGTGTCTTACGAAAACCACAACGTGAATTTTTGAAGTCCAAGTTCTTTTCAAAGTCTTGCTTTTTTTTTTTTACCCTCACCTGAATTCAATATCCAATTCTGAATCACCTGAGAATTGAGTCTTAACTTCGGCAATAAAAAATATAAAACCTTTTGTGGTGTAATCACTCAGCCCCACGAAAATAAAACTTACTTCCGACATCATGACTACAATGAATGACCAAAATTTTATTTATTTATTTTTTTAAACAAATTTCCCGAAATTGAAGGTTCCTTTTAAGAATCAGAATTTGAATCCAGAAAAGTTGTCTGGTATTTTTCCTTTTGTTTGTTTACACTGAAAAAAAAAAACTAACGTCGTGCATTTTGTATGGGCCACCCTACATAACATTTTTTTTTTCAAGTTACCAGTTAGACAAGTAAATTTACCCACGTCTAACGACGAGATAAAGGTTTTGCTTAGACAAAAGTTGTACGTACCTCACAGCCAAGGTCTTTTGCCCATCTGCACTTGCGACCCTCTTCATACATCTTTCATCTTTTTTTATTCTTCTGCAAACTGTAGAGGTTGCTTCACCTGCAACTGAATAATATGAAGTTAACAACATTGATATGTACCATGGCAACAGAAACCAACACAACCGGCGACACAGCTTATCTGTTATATGATTTACCATTAGTTACTACCCAGGAAGTAACAAAAAAAAAAAATATATTGGAAACAGTAACCCGCTGAGGTTTTAGAGCTCACCAGTTTTTAAAATTTATTGGACAACTGCTAACAAACTGAATTTTAGTCGAGGCACTGCGGGAACTCTTCAACATGTGTTGTGTCCGTGATGGCTCTCTCTCAACTACGCAGCATAAGGCAATTTATGGTACACTGAAGCAAACTCATAAATAATGCAGCACAAGCCCGCATCAATGAAATTGTCGCACAAATAAAATGTAATGGATTAAATAAACCCTTTTCAAGATTACTAGTCCGAATGAAATAAAAAAAAAAAAACTTTTGCATTACTTATTTACAGCACTCCAGTATTGCATTACTTAATTACGCTACAGTAGGTGTGCTTGTTGCAAATAGTCATAACCTACAGTATATCATGTTCAGTGACGTGCACGAGGACGGGAGGGGAGGCATTGCCTCTGCCCTTTCGGAAAATGCCCTTTTTGCAAAACAACAAAAAAAAATCCTTTTTGTGCCCGAGAAGCCTATACAAGGACAAAAAATGGCTTGCAAAGGGCAAAAAAGGGTAAGAACGGGGAAAAAAAAGGGTAGAGCAAGGAAAAAAGACCCCCAGAAAATATGCCCACTAAAACTTACTGTGTTCTGTTACTCAACGGTCCCCCCCGCCCCCCCCCCCGGGGGGGGGGGGGCCCGTGCACACTACTGCTCATGTTCATGTGTTTGTTTTAATGGTAGGCAGGACATCAAAAATATTGTTATTGAAATGTTTAAGTCTGATCTCCTAAACTTGTCCCATGCTTTATTATTTCGGAAAACAGTTGACCTCTATTTGCCCCCCTCTTGGCAAGCCATTCCGTCTTTTATTACAGAATTATCGATATCTTTAATTTAATTGAAGATATATGCAATTCTTTTAAAGATATCTGTAATTCTTTAAAGATATCAAAAAACATCTGCAGATATCTGTAATTCAATTACAGATATCTGTAATTGAATTAGAGATATCTGTAATTGAATTACAGACATCTTTAAATGAATTACAGATATCTGCAATTACCGACATCTAGTGGAGAAAAGTGTATGTTCGCCAGAAAGGAAGACATATCGCCGCAAGCACAAAGGGGTTGTTTCCTGTCCGTTAGGCCCTACCCTCTGCAATCGGGTAGGGGGCTACTCCTCTAACCGACAGTTGTAGTGAGCAGCTAAGGCCGTCAGACGCTCGAGCTCTCACAGCCAATAGAGCTATCTCAATCGGCTGCGAGTCGAAATCGAAGAGTGACATCAGTCGGCGTTAATTTCTGCGCGTTCCAGCAAAACAATGGCGGTCTCATGTCGTGTTTTGGTGATGCAATAATTAAATTGTTGTATCGGACGTACGTAACGTATTCTTACCGTAATTCTTTTGTTTAGTTATTTTGTAAATGATCCAAAAGTAAAGCATGCATGTCAAAATGGATGTAATTGCCCTTTAAAATTGAATTGGCTGTTACTTGAAGAACATTCAATTCTGAAGATTGTATGCAGCAGGTTTGCAGTCAGTATGAACAAAAGATGAATTGAATTGAATGATACTTTGTTGCCACTAGCTGAAGTAGTCTGACTTCAATGCTAATGAGAATGCCAGCTTTTATCGCACGCCTCTCATCATGATGGAAAAAATTTTGGTTTAGTTTTATACATTTTACCATTTTTTACTCGAAGCATTGTTTGCATGATGGACAAGTTCTATCATCATCCATTTAGTACATCCAGCCACAAATTGGGAAAAAGGTACCAATAAATGAACTACTAAACTCACAAAATAAGCCGTTTCATCTGTAATTATTTACGCAGTGGCTTCTTCCACGTCCACCGTGGCTCTCGTCCTTTCACGTCTCGCAGTTGATTGGTCACAACGTTTGGGGGCAGCGCTTAATCTGCGACCTGACTCTAAACTTTTCCCGTCTAAACAACAAACGTCCAGCTTATAAAATTAAGCAAGAAACTGTACGCGAATGGTCTACATTCCTGTCCAAACAAATTATAAGTCCAAAACAGAGCACTAATAACACGGACGTGACTATAATGTTTTGAGTCTAAATTTTTAATTGAGCAAGAAAATAGACGTTAATGGCAAACTTCCTGTCCGAACAAATTATTAACACTAAATACATGGACGTGAATGGTCTATGTTCTTATCAAAACGACTTATAACACTAAAGATTCAGGACATGACTCTACCATTTTCATGTGTAAAATTTGAACTACATTTTCGTGATCGATGTAAGCATAGACGTCACGTTTATGTGTGTGTGTGTGGGGGGGGTGGGGGGGGGGCGGTGGCGGCGGACGGTTGAATTTTTGACCGACAAATTTTCGATGACCGCACTGTCATTTGCAGGATACTGGGAAAAAATCCGACTCCCTCATCAAGATTCTGGGAAGAAATCTCTCCTTCCATCCCCCCACCCCCCCGAAAATACACAGAAAATCATTAGTGTTAATAATTTTTTTTCACTTTAACTGGAATGTAGACCATTCATGTCCAGACTCTTGCTCATCTAGACACATGCTAGTGTGTCGCGCCAAGTTAAGCAACAAACATCACATCAATTCAATTGTCGAGGTTGTAAACCATTGTAGAGCGACGCCATAGCGTCAGTGTCTTATATCTTGAAGCATAGTTGGGCACATTTCAGGTACTTGAGGAAAAATAACTGCTAGCTAGCTAGTCCGCTCATTCCCATGTTAAATCCCATAGGGTGATTAGTCATCGATACCGAGATAACGATTAGGCTTCCAGCGATGAAATTGGATGAATGGGTGGAGTACAATACCAACTGCGTACCTTTTATGGTTTTGAAGCCTGGGGGCGTATTGGGGATGGCGTGGGAGGGCGCGTACGTACACAATATGACCAAAACATTCTTATAACTATTGTTAGTATTTTCGACATCGTCTCTCATTGGACGGCCAAAGTTCCGATAATGACAACGTGTATACTGACGTGCGTGCCTAGACACACACTAGTGTATCACGATAAATCTAAACAACGTTGTCAAAGAAATTGTATTCACGTCCAATTCACGAAAAATAAACCAACTGTTAAAACAAAGCCAAAAACTGGTAAAGAGGTCACCAAGTTGAGAGTGGTTCGGTCCTTCAAAGGAGTGATATCAACACACCAAAACTAACTAAGTAAAACAAATTACAACAAATTTAAAACCAACCAAAAACCTATAATGCGGTGACTAAATTAAGAATGGTTCGGCCTCTAGGCAAAAGGTAGTAGCAAAGTGTTGAAAACCAATATCTTGTTGACGTGGCACTTTATTGCAAATCTGCACGGTAGTGGAGTTGAGTAAATACACAATTTAAAATAACGAAGTGATATATCAAAAACCAAAACTGGTAAAAGGGGCTGCCAAGTTCCGAATGGTTCGGCCCTTCAAAGGAGTGATATCAACACACCAAAACATTTGCCAACTTAATCGCACCGAATAATATTTTGGACGTTAAATGAAAACTTGAACATTGCTACCGAAAGTAGCAATGTTCTAGTTTTCATTTAACCTTCGAACTATTAAGCGGTGCGATGACAAATGTTTTGGTGTGCTGATATCACTCCTTTGAAGGGCCGAACCATTCGGAACTTGGCGGCCCCTTTTACCAGTTTTGGTTTTTGATATGATTAAATTTTACACGTGAAAATACTAGTCAAGTCTGTCGTGTTTATAGTTGTTTTGCACAGAAATGTAGAGCATTCACCTCCAGTTTCTTACTCAATTTTATAAGTTGGAAATTTATTGTTTGAACGGGAAAAGTGTACAGTCAGATCTCACGTTACGCTTCGCCCCCAAAGCTCGCGACCAGTAAACGCGAGACGTGAAAGGAACAGAGCCACGGTGGACGTGGAAGGAGCCACTACGAATCATTTATGGTCAGTTTTGTTACTCAAACTGCTGTTTTTGGTTTTTATTAAAAATGCCAGCATGAAAATCAAGAACCACATTGTACAGTTAACGGATAAAATAAAGATACTTTGCACAGAATACGACGCTAAGCACAATTTCAAACACAAGTTTCTGTTCACAAGACAACCAAAAAATTATCCCCCCCCCACCTAAAAAGAAAAACTCATTCGTCAAAGCCTACACTGCGAAGGTCTACCAATAAAAGAGGCATAGATACTCGACAGCTAGTTTTGTGGACACCGAAAATCGATGGCAAGGTTTGTAGCAGGTTTTAGTGAGAAAAAAGTAGGAATTAAAAAAAAATTAACATAAAAAATATGAAATTCTTTGGTACATAGTAGCTACAAACGAGGAATTTTAAAACGAATTTTTTTTAATACACCTAGAATCAAGAATTTATTGCTAGAATTTATTTAATTCTTGCTAGAATTAAACAATGCAATTTAAATTTATTTGCAATACAATTTCTTCGTCAGTTAGCTGTTATTTTGAAAACAAATCGACTTTTGGCAGCGCCAACTAGGTTATGTAGAACTGTCTAGTCGGCTCCGACATTGGTCGCGGGATTCGATCCGCGTTCACTGGGCTGCACTTGCTGCTGGTGTTCGGAGTCGCGGGACCCCTTCGGATTGGACATTGGAAATTTTTTCCCTTTAATGTTTGCTTGGTGACATACTGTAAGTTGGCATGTTGATACGAAAGAGTTACAATTTGCTTCAAGACAAATTTTAGTTTAAAGATTACATATTCATGAATGATAAGAAAAATAATATAAAATACTGTTGCATCCTGGTAGGCATTTAACCACAAGGCATGTACATAGAATCAATTTAAAAGTATTTTATATCCTCTCCGTAACCACAAAATAATTTAACTTTTGAAGAAAAATAAATTCACGAACTGGAAGTAGTCTTGCAGCTACAAGTAAGAAAATAAGGAATGTTTCCAAAAAGTAACAAATAAGGATAAGGGAGAACACCAGTGATCGTAGAAAAAGCTGAAATGATATCGTTTGTTAAAAATCTCAACAGAGACAATGGATGTTTTAGTGAAACCCAAGTAACCCACCAATGGTTGAATTTAATGTTTTACTGTAAATATGGAAACCTATCATGATGAGATTAACTAGCGGAAAGTAGGCAATTGACCTCCACAACATGTGTGGTGCTAAAAGTAAAAGATGTAGTTGGCGGTAAAAAAAAAAAGGTTTTCTAAATCCTCTAGTAGGACAGTAGCACACCATAAACTGCCATAATTTTTGCAGGTGGTAACCAGGTATTGTACACAAACGTATTACCGTAGCTGTTACATGTAAACATTTACAATATTAAACTGCATCGTGTAATACAAACTCTCTAATAAATTTGAAAATACCCAAATCGTGAATTTGCTAAGATAAATGTTTATTCAGTAGGTGTACAGCCTTACGCAATCCGTTTTAAATTTACAACTAGCTACGTCGCATTACGGTCTGTATGTTAAGTTATATTGACATAAGTCCCCAGGAGTTTGACATATGTCATACACGCATGTTGTATACGTAGCAACCAAAGATTGATTGTCACAGAGTAATGCTGGTTTACCCACAATCTTTTGCCCTCGTGCGGTGGAAAGTCAGCCGTCTGTAACGATCCAACCCGTCTAATCAATAGTACAGGATTCCAGGGTACAATTTGATGAAAAATTAATGACACTGACCGTGCAGCCAGTGGCGTGCCCTTTATTCCGCTTTACGCTTAAAAGGCGCACAAACAGTGGCTGTACAAAAGATGCAAACAAATCCTGTATTCGCCTACTTGGTATTCATGGGCAAGTAACAGGATTTTTTTCTATTAAAGTGGCTCAATCACCGATTTTGCAAAGCAAACGAAAATACCATGGCGCCATCTAGGGCCGTGATATTATTAACCTTTGCACCTTTTACTCCCAGGTGCACGAGGACGTACCACATTTTTACTCAATAATTAAAGAGGCCGTGGCTTGTTTGTTTCGCTTGCTTGTTTGCCGTTGTAATTCTTTCGCTTCGTGCAAGCAGTTGCCAGATTCTGCCTACTTTCAATTACTGAAAGTGGCCACTTTCAGCCTTTTTTAAAAAACCTAAAGACAAAAAAAAAAAAACTGAGAAATTAAGCAGTTATTTACTGTACAGGGCCACAAGTTCACTCTTTAGCAATGCAAAATTAAAGACGTAAAGTCACCAACAGGAAATCTCACGAATCTACTATGGCACCATCTAAAGGCAGTGATGCTGTTAACCGTTACAGTTTGCTCTCAGATTCACCAGGACGTACCAAATTTTCACTTAATAATTACGAGGCATGTGGCTTTTTATTTCGTTGAAAGAAATGGCGTTGTGCATTCCTTCGCTCGATACAAGCAAGTGCTAGATAGTACTAGATAGCGCTAAATGTTGCTAGAATCTGTAAACTTTCATTCTGTGAAAATGCCACTTTGAATCTTAACTAAGTCTCAAAACAACAGGCGAACAGAGTTGTTGATCGAGTCTGGCAAGCTTTCCTTTGCAATCGGAAGCGAGTTGACGGATGACCGTCTGAGACTTAACCAAACATCTTAGGTTGTGTCTCATTTCTCTCCACGTTACCGTTACATAACAGCGAAAGGATTACATTTGAACTCTGCAATATACGAAAAGATTGAAGTTTTCATTCTGATCTTGCCACTAGATCACGGTAAAGCAAGTTTGTGAACAATATCACACCAGTCTGCATTGTTCTGGTGTGATATTATTTTCCTATAGGAAAAGATAGAGAGTTGTTCCTTTGGGAAAATAATCAAAGTCGACATCGAATTTTGAACGCGTGAAATGTTGTACTGAGTACTGGCAGCTGTCACTGTACTTGTGTTAACAACGCGTGTGGCTTGTGCATTACTTTCCATTATGTAAACAGCACAACGTTACATTCTTGAAGGACGTTTCTAACCCAATAGATAATTCAAATGAGGCAAATATCACACGTAACAACGCTAAACGTCTCAAAACTTTTCACCAATTGCTAAACAATTGCTCCAGGGAACTGAAAATCCTTGCCTGCCCCATCTGTTGTCGCACTGACGTTTGTTTGTCTTTGAGTTTGATTGTCCACTTTTCCTTCAACAATAGCGTCGTATTATTTCGTTTGTCACCGACTTACTAAGTAATCACCATTACCCCCTTAACACTGCCTACTTCTGAACATGCTGCCCCTTTCCCATTGATGCCGTGAAAAGAATCTAGTCACAACCAAAACTGGTATAAGAGAAACCGCCAAGTTTCCAAAAAGGGTCGGCTTTTGAAAGTAGAGATATCATTCAACCAGGGAAAGGCCGCCAAGGTTAATCCTATTAGCCAAGTTAATCGCACCTACTAATAGTTCGAAAGTTAAATGAAGACTAGAAGATTGTTACTAGCGGTAGCAATCTTCAAGTTTTCATTTAACGTCCAAGTATTATTCCGTGCGATTAACTTGGCTAATAGGATTAACCTTGACGGTCTTTCCATGGTTGAAAGCTATCACTACTTTGAACGGCCGACCCTTTTTGGAAACTTGGCACCTTCTCTTATACCAGTTTTGGTTTTGGGTGGAAATCACAACTTTCATAGGCTTGTGAATACAAAGAATCCCACTGTCTAATAGTAATCTCTCCCTCTTTTTGTCTAGAGGTATTTTATGTCTATAGATTTTCTAATTCATAATTTTTACATTTGCCATTGCCCAATTAGCCATAACATCATCCAAATTGACACGGTTTGGTTTATTGTATGCCAATGTTTCACATGCGTAAGTTTGTTCAATCCCATTTTTGAGCGTACTGGCTAACAAATGCAGATTTTCGTTCGCTTCTCTCACTCAATCAGCGCTTGGCCCTACCGAGGTTAGCATTATCATTCAATCATTTATGGTGTTCACGAACACATACTATAAACTCACGTAATGGTAAATGTTCATACAGTTCTAATATTCTGGTGGCAGACGAAGATTAACAAAACTAATTAACTCACCAGCTGTTTAAAATTACTCACCACTTACACTGGACTGCAAGAACAGTAAGTCTACATAAAATGAAATGTCCGTGTGACGTTATTGAAGACACGTTTTCTTCATATAAAGAACACGTTCCCACCTGTGCTGACGATCTGTATCAAGGCACACGCTAGTGTGTCGCCAGCCAAGATAAAACGATAACATCCAGATAATATGTATATATGTGCATGGCGACCACTAGACACGTAGTGTCTTTACAGCAAAGGTAGTTTGGCAGCTTTTAGCCATATGAGGATAAATAACTATGCGACAGAAAAGGCTGAAACTTGTTTGATCGGGAGACTTTGGTCACCTAACAACATAAAAGTCACTGTTAGTGACACATCTTACCGTTTTCTTGTAGAAAAAACGAAGTGAATAACGTTGAAATTTGCCTAATTACTTACTATTGGCTACTAGTAACGCTTTTTTGTATCACGAAAATAAATTCTTCCATGCGGTGAAAAAAGCTGGTTAATAGCTCTTTTAATGATATTGCTCTGTAGATATGCCCTTTCCATATGGATATTTCTAATTAATCACGTGGTTCAGGGGTTAGGAAGCTCTAAACGACCAAAATGATTGTTTTACATTGTTTTAAACATTGTTATTACACAACAATGCCAATCAGCAAACGCTAGCTACAGACATGTACATGAAGTATTTTTTTTTCCAGCAAACCGTATAAAGATACAAAACATTAAAAAAAAAACCGCAAAGCCCAGTAAACTGAACATAAAATAAATCCGTGTGTTTGCAAGGAGATTCTGCAGTACTAATAAGAAATACTGATCATTTGAAAAAGGTGACTGCTGTCCTCGAAGTGTAACTAACTAAAGCAAAAAAAAAAAAAAAATTGACCAGAAAACTAGATTGGTGCTTACATTTCAAAATTGCTTTAAAAAATGGATTTCATCAATTTGAACCAAAAAGATCTGATATCTACCCCAAAACAAAACTTGTTAAGGATTCCCGCCAAGTTTTCGGCGGTGTGAAGTCGTGATATCAAATGCCAAGCTCTTTCACCAAGCTAATCCCACCGACTAAGACTTTAAACGTTAAATGAAATCATTGAAAATCGCAGAGTAAGTAATTTTCATATAATTCATTTAACCTTCGAACTATTACTCGGTGGGATTAGCTTGGCGAAAGAGCTTGGCGTTTGATATCACGACGCTTGGCGTTTGATATCACGACTTCAGACGGCCGAAAACTAGGCGGGAATCCCTAACAAGTTTTGTTTTGGGGAGATTTTATTTACTGATCTTCTTTCCACCAAAATTGTCCCTTTTATCGTCGTGGGGCAGATAATTCAGTTTGGATTCGTATGCCGTAAAACAAAAAACGACCAAACCTTTGCAATAAAAGATACTCTGTCTCTTAGTGAACCACCTATTTGCAAAAACAACGTATTCTGACAATTAAGTACTGAAACGATAAGCGTGTAACACTTATGGCATGTTATAATTTACTGTTGGATGACAATACAAACAATGGTTATTACAACAATAATTTTGCATTTATGTCCACTTCAGGGCACGTGCATCTAGCTGCAACCCCCATTTTAGAAAATGGCACTTCCCCATATAATACTTTACCTGTGTGCCGAAATTTAGATCTGGCAACTTTCCCTAATGAGCTGTAGAGGTGTCTTTATACCCTATGCGAATAGCATGGGTGCCTGCGGAATATTTTATTATTTGGTTTTAGTTTTTAGCATGGAACATTACAACCTTCTGACATGTAAGTTTTAAATCCAAGTCAAATACCGATGGAACGGACGATTTACTTCGGTTTTCGTTTATTACCACTTATTACTTACAAGTTGGTGCGTGTGCGTCTCATTGCCCAAGCCTGACGAAGATTGCCAGTATAGGCTCGAAAATTGGCTAGTTTGGAGTAACTGGAACACTTTTGGTACTGAGTTAAAAAGAAGTAAGTGATAATTTATATCCAAGACCCAGATCTGCTGTTATTTTATTAATTTTTATTTTTAAGTTGTTGGACATGTTTTAAACCCTTCATCTGAAAATGGTTCCGACCTAGGAACCGAAACGTCATGATTTCCGTATTTTCACCAGCACTTGATGGCTACTCTGTTTGTATTTTTCATAACTAAAGTGCTTTTTAACTTTCTGCTTTTTTTTTTTTTAGTTACTAGTAACACAAATCAACGTTATTGAGAACACTTTTTCTCCTTTAAGAACACGTTCCCACATTTTCGTGTCTGCGGTTTCTTTCATTACTGGACCCAAGACAACTGATTCAAACGATTTGCAAAGATTTCTACCGCATGGGGAATTTACACCAGTATGCTGAAATCAGGTATACGCTTGTTTCATCTAGACATACGCTAGTGTGTCGCGCCAAGTTAGGCAACAAACATCACAACAAACATCACATCAATTCAATTGTTGAGGTTGTAAACCATTGTAGCGCGACGCCATAGCGTCAGTGTCTTATATCTTGAAGCATAGTAGGGAACATTTCAGGTACTTGGGGAAAAATAATAATGCGATACAAAAGCTTAAATTGTGTTGAAATCGAGAGCAATGACCCACCTGACAAAAATTAACTCGTGTTTGAATGCCAGCTATGCTGCTTTCAATGCAAAATCTACCCCTCAATAGCGTTGAAATGTGTCCGCTCATCCCCATGTTAAATCCCATAGGGTGATTATTCATCGATTCCGAGATAACGGGAAGGCTTCCAGCTATGAAACTGGGCGAATGGTTGCAGTACGATACGAACTGCGTACCTTTTATGGTTTGGAACATGGGGAAGTAACAGGGATGGCGTGGGAGGGTGCGTAAGTACGAAAATATTGTTATAACCATTGTTAGTATTGTCGGCATCGTCTCTCATTGGACGGCCAAAGTTCCGACCATGAGAACGTGTGCCTAGGCACACACTAGTGTATCACGATAAATCTAAACAACGTTACAAAGAAATTGTATTCACGTCCAATCCACGAAAAATAAACTAAGTGTAAAAACAAAGCAACATAAACAAAGACAAAAACTGTAAGGAGGCCACCAAATTGAGAGTTGTTCGGCCCTTCAAAAGAGTGATATCAACACACCAAAACTAACTAAATACAACAAATTACAACAAAATTAAAACCAAACCAAAAACCAATAAAGAGGCGACTAAGTTGAGAGTGGTTCGGCCTATAGGCAAAAGAATTTCTTGTTGATGTGGCAGTTTATTACTCATCTGTGCACACGGTAGTGGAGTTGAGTCAATACACAATTTAAAAAAAAGGAGTGATATCATATCAAAAACCAGAACTGGTAAAAGGGGTCACCAAGTTCCGAATGGTTTGGCCCTTCAAAGGAGTGATATCAACACACCAAAACATTCGCCAACTTAATCGCACTGAATAATACTTTGGACGTTAAATGAAAACTTGAACATTGCTACCGAAAGTAGCAATGTTCTAATTTTCATTTAACCTTCGAATTATTAAACGGTGCGATTAACTTGGCGAATGTTTTGGTGTGTTGATATCACTCCTTTGAAGGGCCGAACCATTCGGAACTTGGCAACCCCTTTTACCAGTTCTGGTTTTTGATATGATTAACAGACACAGTCTGCTAGTGAGGCCGCCTTTTTTCATCAACAATCATTTTTGAACAATCAGATGTCTACAATCGGATGATCTACTATTACTTGGATGCGACACACTAGCGTGTGTATAAATTACAGCCCACAATTTTCCAATCAACAGTGCATGTCATTGTATTTGCTTTGTTACTGCCAGTTACTACTACTCAGCATTAAGGACTGCTTGCTTTTTTTTTATTGTATTGTTACAGTTCAAAGAATTACTACATTCGCTGCTGTCCAAGCATGAAGTTTCTGCCTTTTCTTTGCTGCCATGAAATGAATAAACATGCCCGCCGTATTACCATATGATGATCTTTACACATTGTCATGACCCCTAAGCATCATCCACGCTAAGGAAAACGGTATGAAAGAATTTGTAATGTACAGTTTTGCTTTGTTTGTCACCACTGCATCAATGTTCGTGCAACATAAAAGTGTTCAACGTTAAACGTCCACTACTGTCCAGAGTGGACGCCTAAATACAAAGCAAAAAATAGACTTTATACATTCTTTTTTGCTATTGTATAAACTGCAATATGCAAGGAATTTCAGTAGACTGTTTTTGGATTTAGTAGCATTTATAATGCCTGTTACTGTAATCCACCCAAAACCAAAACTGGTATAAGAGAAACCGCCAAGTTTTCAAAAAGGGTCGGCCTTTGAAAGTGGTGAAATCATTCAACCAAGAAAAGAGGCCGCCAAGGTTAATCCGATTAGCCAATTTAATCACCCTGGCTAATAGTTTGAAAGTTAAACGAAAACTAGAACATTGCTACTCGCGGTAGCAATCTTTAAGTTTTCATTTAACGTCCGAAGTATTATTCGGTGCGATTAACTTGGATAATAGGATTAACCTTGGGACCCTTTCCCTGGTTGAATATCACTACTTTCAAAAGCCGACCCTTTTCGGAAACTTGCGGCTTCTCTTATAACAGTTTTGGTTTTGGGTGGATATCACAACTTCCATCAGACTGTTAATGTACAAAAGGTCACACGGTCTTATCGTCACCTCTACCTTTTTTTCTGGAGGAATTTAATGTCTGCACATTTTCTCATTCATAATTTTCACAGTTGCCATTGCCCAATTATCTCTTACGTCAGCCAAACTGACACGGTTTGGTTTATTATGTGCATGCTTAAGTTTGTTCAATCCCATTTTTGAGCAAACTGGCTAACAAACGCTAATAAACAAGTATAATCACTTTATTTGCCCTTCAGAAAAAAAACAATGCCACCACTAAATTGTCTTATGTCTTATACTGTCTCTTCAATTCCAGCGGTAAAAATTGAACTTCATGACAGTTCTCTGTGAACACAAGTAAGCAAGCAAAGCACAGCGGCGTTGCTAGAGATTCGCGATGCAGTTAAAAAGTCAAAAACAATTTAATTTTAATTAATGATTAGAGGCTTGGCCTGAAAGCCAATGGGAAGTTACATCGAATTGCATTACCGACCTACGTATTACACAGGACTTCCAAAAGAGTCCCCCTTTGGTCTGCAGGTCAGGAGCAGAAGGGATTATTCCAGTAATGAAACAATGGTTACCAGCCAGTCGCCAAGTTTTTCAACGTAAAGCAAGATCAAACGAAACGAGTATAGTACTGTTGCAACTCCATTTAAACAAATATACGTGCCTTAATGGCGGGTGAGAAATTTACGACACATGAAGCAAAACTTCAAAATTTCAAACAAGTTAAAACTAACCAAGTTATTGAAAATATCTTGTTTCGTACCCAGATTCTGTTGAATCTGGACTGATGGCAGTTTTAGGGCATGCATTGCACAGTCCTAATGCAAGCAAAGCAGTGATTAGTAGGTTACCAAAGTTTTAGTCTATGCGTATTTGAACTATAGAGCTTCGATTACGTTAAGTTTGCTGATGATTCTAACATGTCCTTCACCTTCTCTAGTTTGGAGCTGATCTTGCTTCCTCTCAACAATCAATGTAGTCCAATTTTATGTGTGTAATATTGATTTGCAAAGACCCATAAATGCTGAAAATGGATAAAAATGCATACATGCATAAAAATTTAACGACGCATGGGTCCAAGATGTGTTACTGGCAGCAATATCCTACCCGTTGCAGAAAATTGTGAGCGACAAGCAGAGAACACTTGAATATGCTAAACACAACATGCAATGGCAGAAATCCGTCCTTTTGCAGAAAATTTTGCGCGACAAGCAGAAAAGTAAGCATAATAAAACACACACCACTTGAATACAACATGCAATGGCTCAAACGTGAACAATTAAGGAAAAATACATCCGTGTTGGAAAGATCCCTGTTAAGTTGTGTTGCTTAAAATGCAGAAATTCCGCAGGTATAGAGCTTGTGACTAGTTATGTTAGTTTACGTTTACGTTGTTTCGTTGTATGTCAATACATCACGAATTAGAAAACAAAAAATGAACTCCTTTGTTGTTTAAGGTAAGGTTTAACGAACATATACTATACGGCGACACCATCCTACAGTGTATCTTTCCAGAAAACCAAAACAATAAACAAGCTAATCTAAACTACTTGGTAAGCCTAATAGCACGAAATTAGAAAACAAAAACGAACTCGTCTGATGCTTAAGGTAAGACTTAACTGATACGAAGTCAAAACATAAAAGAAACACAAACAAACTTTCCTTTAAGGCTTCAGATAATGCAGTGTTGCTGTACCGTTTAGTCAACATGAGCCTTCCTGCTGGATAGTCAAATGTTTTTACCATTTTTATTTCGGAATTCAAACTTGCATAACTCGATCCCTTAA
Source organism: Lithobius niger (assembly GCA_023313725.1). Lineage (NCBI taxonomy): Eukaryota > Metazoa > Arthropoda > Chilopoda > Lithobiomorpha > Lithobiidae > Lithobius > Lithobius niger. Next base: position 27,743 of record JAHWFP010049854.1, on the reverse strand, counting down.
CTGAAGCGACGTAGGATTTTTAGTGCTGGATTCAGACGAACAGCATTCTTCCCATTCCCAGTTTATCTTATGAACCTTGTTTCATTATTGAAATTTGAAATATATTAAAAACTTAAAGACATAACTTCTCACTATATTCGAGCAACCTATCGAAATAATTTTTGCAAATTTACATAGGATAAATGGTGGATCTACCAGGGATAAAATAACATCGCTGGAAAATGTTTAAAAACTAATTGGCTAAGTGTCTTTAACCAGCTCTAAAGATAATTCAGTGTTCGTGCGAGTCCTTGAAAATCTTGAAAAATATATGTATCATCAGTAGAAGAGTAGAAGACGTGACTGAAAAACACTGAGAAATTTTGCCAAGAAAGTAGTAGTGTGTGTACCCTTACATTGTTCTTACTTTGTTTGGGCATGAAGTTTTGAAATTTGAGCTCTGGCTTTAGTTGAATTTACGTGTATAATGGTTGGATACAGCAGTAAGGTTTTCAATGGACTAAACAGCACAATAACGCTGCAATATCTGAAGTTTTACAGGAAAGTTTATTTGTGTTCCTTTGCTGTTTTGACTTCGGCTAAAACTTATGTTACCTGTTAAACCTTACCTTTAGCATCAAACCTTTTGTTTTTTATTTAATATTATTTTGACTTCACCGTATGTGCACTTAAGCTAGGCTACCAAATTTGGTAATGGTGTAAGAACTCTAACAATTATTTACAATGTGCACAATGATTAGGCATGGAAAAATGGAAAAAATACACCATACCCCTTATAAACTACAGAAATGGCCTTTCAGCTTTTTTATTTCCACGTTGCCAAAGCAATAACAACGCAATAACTAATACTGCTGCAATGCCAATATGCTATTCACGTATACTTCTCAGAATTTGTGATTCATGGACTTGTGACTGACGGTGTTTGTGAATGTTGGCTCCATTGTGTTTTTATTTAAATGTTTATTGGTTTAGTGTGCCATGTAGTAGTTATAGCCCTACTTTTGAAACAATGGTCCTCTAAGTAGTTTTCGTGCGACTCCGTGAGCTTCCAAGGACTAAAACAGCATACGAGGCGAAGCAAATGCATGTGCTTTCAGTCAAAAGTTAGTCGTTGACGAAAGATTTCTCACAAAAACCACTTATCGCCTGACCACGTTGCACAAGTTTCGAAGCCAAGTCCACCATAGAAGTTTGGTAAGCCAGTAGGCGCGTTTATTGTCTGCTGGAGAATTTTTTTTTTAAAGTTACGTATTCACCAAGTGATATTTCGGAAGTCAAATTTGTGTAACTCGATCCTGTAACTGAAGCGTAGTCGGATTTTAAATGTTTGTTTAGGGCTGCTTTCAGATGAACAGCATTCTTCCCACTTCCCTTTTTATTTTATGGACCTTGTTTCATTATTAAAATATATTAAAAGGACATAACTTCACACTATATTCGCGCATCCTGTGCGAAATAGTTATTGCAACATTTACATAAGCTAGTAGCAAATCCGATTCTCACGATGGAAAAAAAAAACAGGATAATAAATAGGCCTACACTGTACCTTTGCAACATTTACATGCATTTTCTTTAGTAATGTTGCAAAACTGAGCTGTACAGGAAAGCCAACCAGGAGGAATGTACCTTTTAAGTAGTAACTCGTGGAGTGCTGTTGGTTTTGATATGCTCCCAGCCAAAGCTATAGCGCAAGAAGGTGAGAGGGACAATTTTACTAGGTAATTCCAATTGGAATTTCCTAGGATCTTTTATTTGCCACAATCGATATGATCATATGAGATGAAGGCATCACATGACCCTCTTCTTCCTGAAAATGTCATGGGTGACTGAGGTTAGGCTCAAACCCGGAATGTCTGGCACATGAGATAGCCGTGCTAACCATCAGGCCTCCTCGTCCCATCCCACTTGGGTACCACTACAAAAGTGCTTTTGCAGCTTTTTTTTAAGAGGGGGTTCTGGTCAAACAAAGCTTAGAGACCGGAACACTACCACTCAGCTGTGCTTTGCTGACTGTGGTCGGGTTCCAGGGGGCCCTTAAGAAGCAAGCGTTTCATTGTGGAACGTGTTATTTTCGTTCTAGTGTCAAGCGCTAGTACCTACAAGGTTCAGGCACCCAATAGAAGATGCAATCATTTTGCTTGAATTTTCGGTTTGATGTCTGCCTCCAATTTAATGCACACATTTTTTGTTGATCTTACACAATAATTCAGACTTACCTACAGTTGCTACAACAAACCCTCCTATTTTTTATTTCTGCCAATTTAATGTTTCACAAATCGGTTTTCTCATTCAAACCAGTTTTATATAGTGAAGAGTTCTAGGACTACTTCAAGATAAATTTTTCATTTAGGGTTGTCATAGCAAGCAAGACGACTACAAAACAAAGTTATTTTACTAATAATAAAAAGTATTCAACAGGGCCCTCAATAAACACTGGAAGAGTGGATTACGTCCCTGTATCAAACTGCACTCACGTGATACTCTATGGGCTTAAAAATGTGCACTCCTTAAAGGGCAATTACATCCATTTTGACATGCATGTTTGACTTTTGGATCACTTACACAATAACTAAAAACAAGAATTGCGGTAAGAATACGTTACTTACGTCCGATATAACAATTTAATTACTTCATCACCAAAACACGACACGGAGATCGCCATTGTTTTGCTGGAAAGCTCAGAAATTAATGCCGACAGATGTCACTTTTCGATTTCGACTCGCAGCCGATTGAGATAGCTGTATTGACTGTTAGGATCTCAATCGTCTGAGGGCCTTAGCTGGCCGGCAGTGTAGTGGCCAGCTAAGGCCGTCAGACGCTTGAGCTCCTCACAGTCAATACAGCTATCTCAATCGGCTGCGAGTCGAAATTGAAGAGTGACATCAGGCGGTATTAATTTCTGCGCGTTCCAGCAAAACAATGGCGAATTCCGTGTCGTGTTTTGGTGATGCGGTAATTAAATTGTTATATCGGACGTACGTAACTTATTCTTACCGCAATTCTTGTGTTTAGTTATTGTGTAAGTGATCCAAAAGTCAAACATGCATGTCAAAATGGATGTAATTGCCCTTTAAAGATGAAGATATGGCAATTTTTTGGTTTTGAGTTGCATAAAGTTTCTATAGTTAAAATCACGAAGAAAAGAAAAAAAAAAGTTGCAAATGCACAGTTCAAGATAGTGCAATCAGCCTTACATACTTCCTTACATAGGCTACTTCTCCCCCTTTCCGAAGGCGAAGACTTAATTCGGAAACACAGGAATTGGTGCTGTTCATAAATTTGGCAGTGGATTACTGATAGATGTTAAAAATGTTAGGTTAACCACAACAGTCAACAGCTTGTAAAATTAATTACTACAGGTATAAGTGACACGAAAGCAAGCCAGTAGGCTTCGACAGAGTATCCATGATAGCCTAATATTACTACATGGATTGTTCCATCTCGCTTTCTGGGTTGCGGCCCCATATGGCCAAATGTGGAACGACTGATCAAAACTATTTCTGGGATAATTCGCGTAAAAGATACACAGTATAGGTTTTAACCTAATAGACAGGTGTGCAAAAATACTACTCGTGGTAAATTTCGTGAAGTGTGCCGAGTTAGGGCAATAATAATACATACACACATATTACAGTTTAATGGGCAGCATCAAATATGAAGCTGCCACCCTTTATATAGCTATAGAGAGGGTTCACAATTGTTGCCACCAAGGAGTAGTGCATAATTACTGCACGTACAGGATCAGTGCAAGGTGCACTGGATCATACACGACAATTAGTCCAGATGCACTGCACCTGCGTATGCGAGCATGCCATAGTGAAACACATGGCACCTTCAAGACAAGGCTGACTGGGGTAAAATCGCGCGTTTCACTTCCCAACTCAACGTTAGTTCACACATGTGCTAGTAAGTTGGTGCCTTTTAGTGTTACTATGGTAAAATTTGATTCTGGCAATGTTGAATCATCTGGTCTGGAGCCGGAAATGAAACCCACAGCTTCTCTCCCTGACGACCTTGTGACAATGGATGAAATATCTACGGGCGTGTATGCATTTATTAGGTCCTGCTCCAAGCTTTCAAAGTACCTTCTAACCAAATCTTAATTCCAGAGTGCGGAAAGGTCTTTTAGGCATGGGGATAAAATAAAACGTCAGTTGGCCCACCACCAAGGGTCGAATTACCGGGTAGCAACGGAGCATTTTGATCCCGTAGACTCCCAAATAGCGCCCAGCTTTTATTTTATGGGAGCTAAAACTTGCTCCCACAAATACACAAATGTGACTTTTTGGAAAATAGAATAATTATATTTTAAATCCAAGCAAGTACTTGATTACAACAGCAACTAAAAATAAAGAAACGAGTCGTTCAACTGTGACAGCAACGATGCCCACCAACATTACAAAGAAAAACAAAAAATTTACATGTTACAGGAGTACATAGTTATTATAATTTGAATTTAATTTAATTTTTAATTTTATTAAATTTACTATTATTTTTCCAGTTTAGCTTTATCATGCAACAAATGTTTGAGCAACTTTTGCGCTCAGAGCTACCAAATTGCTCTCACCTACCCTCTTCTGGGAGCAAAACTTTGCGATCGGAAGAAAATTCTAATTCCAAGCCTGCTGACCACAATCAATGTTTTTAACAGTGGTGGAACAAGTATGCTTAGGGTTCGCGTGCATTCTGAGAACGACTTTTTTCTATCCCCGGTTTACGACTTCCTTGTCTGATTCCGTGTCAGCATTTATGTAAGCTAGTTTTAGTAGTACCATGGTCAGGGGAAAGATTCACTCCTTATGAAAAAGGGTGTAGTTTTTTTTGACTCGAGAGGGGGGGGGGGGGGGTGCAGATATTGAAAAATTATGGGCCGTACTATGCTAAAGCATACTGACTCAAGTTCGTTTTATTGCTGAATAATCTCGTCTCATTCCAGTGGTTAGCACTTGTTTCCTTGATGCAAGCTGTCGCAGAGCTACCGTTAATCCAGAAGAAGAGAGCACTTTCCCAATACTTTAGAAAGTAAACGCTATTCTACTCGCCATATACCAAATAAGTCTTGCACAGGGCTTGAACTAAGGGGCGCTACGGCACAATTTGTGGTCCTGGGTTGTCAAACTGCACTCATGTGATACTCTATGGGCTTGAAAATGTGCGCTCCTTAAATCTGAAGATATGGCAATTTTTTGGTTTTGAGTTGCATCAAGTTTCTATAGTTAAAATCACGAAGAAAAGAAAATAGTTGTAAATGCACAGTTCAAGATAGTGCAATCAGCCTTACATACTTTCTTACATAGGCTACTTCATGTTGTAACTAAGAACAATTAGAAAAAAACAACAACGATTTTCAGGTGAACATTTTGGCTTGAATTTGGGACCGCGATAGGAGCGGCGCCGTGCCTTGCTGACTGGCCATGACGGGAAGTGAAGTTATAATAAACAATTTGTTGCAAGAGCAACAGGTCTGGCAATGCTCATAGGGATCACTGACTGCCAGCCTAAAAAGGGAGAGAACTTAACATGTATATGAAAAAGGGTTAGGGTTGCAGCAACAAGAGGTCAGGGAGCAGGCAACGGTGCACAGCCCATGGCCCCGCGCGTCTGGTTGGACGGATTGCATTGTGGGAACACTTTTCACGAAAGCATGTTTCTCGAAGATGCCCCTTCGACACCGCCTTGAGTCTCATTATAATTTCCACTAGAATGAACATGAACATAATAGATGTGATCATTAAAGAGCAGGGATCATTACCCGTGGGGAGGTAGGTGTGATTTGGTCACATGATGTGATGATATTTCCGAGAACATGGACATGGAAGAATATAATGGAAGTGATCATTAGAAAGAGGGGATCATTAGCACTGCGGTAGAGGGAGGGGATTTAAGTCACTCGATGCGCTGATTGAGTGAGCTAAGCGAACGAAAATCAGCATTTGCTACCCAGTGTGTGCAACAATTTGAAGAAACTCAATTCGATCGATCATGGACATGCACACGAGCTACCATACCTGTTCAACATTCAATACCAACTGTTTGTAGCATGGGCGTCAGTTAGTTTTAAACGTAACGCAAGATAATACGAAAACAAATGCATAAATAAAAATAAAAAGTTAAAAAAATCAAAGGACAGATGGATAGGGTCGCAGAGCTCGAAATGAGCGGTATCGCATCGCAGTTTGCACCACACTTTTTGACATTAGCGATACAAAATTGAAATTTGCGTAGCAGTTTAGCTACGCAATATCATGGCAAAAGAACTTTATAACTACGTTAAAAAATCCTTTTGCAGTAGGCCTAGCCCATTTACAATAGAACATTCATTGTGTTCCGTAAAATTCCTAATTCCAATCCCTACAGAAATTACGTTATTTTTATACCACGTGCAAAGAATGAAATTGAACGATACACAATCGTAACATACAGCATCAGAATATTTAGGCATTAAAAAAAAAGATGGAATTTATACGTCACACACATCACATTCTCTTGTTCTAGCTGAACCATCAATTAAAACGAAAACGCCCTTTTGCTTGCCAAGAAAAATAATTATGGTTCCTGAAAACTGCTAACCATTATTTTGCGAATGCTACGCATATTTTTATTTTGCATCGCTATTATGCTACACACTTTTTTCTGGACATTTCGAGCCCTGGGTCGCAACTGTCTTGCCACCAAGATTAGACCTGCCACTAGTGTTGGGCGGTAAACCGGTTCTCAGTGTACTGTGGTACCAAAAATGCAACGTCCCAAATACCGGGCATTGTCAAAATACCGGTATTGTTTTAATATGAAAAAGACACAAAAATTATAACAATAGTTTAGTCAGTCCTTGTGTTGTAGGGCTCAAAGCAGTGGAACAATCAGTTAAAGACCAACAATAGTAAAATTGGTGTGGAGCCAAACTTGCATAACTTTGATGCTACAACCAGCGTTTGTTTATATTTGCACTTCTACTTGGATAGATTTTTAGAAAATGTTTTTTTTTTTCTATCAAACAAGTCGTGAAACTTATTAAACTTAAATCGGGGGTCCTATTTCCCATTAAAACTATATCAACAAAACACATTTTTCAAGAAGATTCATTATTATTTAAAAATCAGGTGTTGGCACCACAGCACTATAATACCAGATACCACGTCATTCATAAGTATACCGAAGAAAATCGAGTACCAGAGTACTAAGCTTGGTACCGGCACTGGCCTTGAAATTTCTGGTAATGCCCAACACTGCCTGCCACGACCGTTTTGCTGTGATTTTCCCCATCCCAATTTTTGGGTATTTGATTGTATTGTACGTAGGCAGAGAAGTCACCTCAGAAGATTTGTAGTTTTATTCTGGGTGATAAACTACAGACATCCGACTTCTCTGCCTGGATTACTTTTCATGTTTAAAAATGACGAATTAAATTATCTGAAAAACCGAAGGTTCGGCTGTTTTACTTAGGTTGATACTCATAACAACAAAAAAATTTCCTGCAAATCTAAGTTCCACAATCCAAAATGCACAACCAAAATTGTTGAAGCTTCCACTAAAACTTGCGAATTTTCGACAACACTTGTACTGGTTGTCTTTCCTCAGGCAACAGTCTATGAGACTTGCACCATATTGTCCACACTGCAGCACTCCAACATTGGAGGTTGGAGTAGTGACGTGCTGGAGTGTTGACAATATGGTGCAAGTCTCTTAGACAGTGTTCGTACACCAGAAACGAAACCATTTTCAAGGCTTTTCAAGGCCAACTTGAAGCCAATTTCAAGGCCGTTTTTGCACACCAAATTGTTAAAATTTACCTTAAAAACATTCAGTCTTTTTGCTAGCCGATATTCTATAATTCAACAAATATCCATTTAAAAGTTAGGTTATTTATTTTGTCCCCATCGCGGACAAATTACCTTTTCAAAACCACACTTATACGTGAATACGAACGAAGGCACATCGTATCGTTAACAGAAGTTATAAGCATTAGGCTAACAAACTATTTTTTTTTTTATTTATTTATGAATTTAAGCATAAATTGACTGCATTTCATCAAACAAAGTACGCTAACACAACTACAGGCCATATATTTCAAGGCTCTTACAAAATAAATGCCAATTTTCAAGGTTTTTCGAGCCTTGAATTTTTGGTTTTGAAATTTGAGGTTTTTCAAGGAATTCAAGGCCGTGTACGAACCCTGCTTAGACTGTTGCCTGAAGAAGACAACCAAGTGTTGTCGAAAATTTGCAAGTTTTAGTGGAAGCTTGAACAATTTTAGTTTAGAGGTTTAGACTGTAGATCTTACATTTGCAGGAATTTTTTTTTGTAATTAAATTAGTAATGGTTTAACATGATCCTGTCTTAGCAATGCATTTGGACGACGATTCGACAAAAACATGAGAATGCAGATGAGACACACGTAGCTCCAACGTTTAAAAAATGCCAGCAGCCAACACAACATATCGCAAAGTGTCTCCCTCTCATGTCAATTGAGGCAACTAACGTACAAGAATGCATTGTAGCAGTTTTTGCAAGATCGTTACTCGTTAGAAACGTTATTTCCATTGTTTTGTTTATATGCAACTTTCCTGTTACAAAAGACAGAAAAAAAAAAAACCAGCACAAGTTTCACAACGAATTATTTTTTATTTTACGGTTCAAAGTTCAGAACTCTGTCAAGACTTGGACTTTTCACCGAGACTCATATTTCCTGGGCCCAGGGCGTATTTTTCCTGGGCCCCCCCATCCACACTGTCGACGAGTGTTAGGCTACAGCCGCGCGGTTAAACGGTTGGGAACTGAAACTCATATCCTGCCTGGATAAAGTCAAGGCAAGGTAACGCTTAAACACTTTAAATCTAGACTCAGTCTGCGAAGATTTAAAATGGACCTCTGCCCGACATAGGCTAAATTTCAACTTTGTAGGATTTAACTAGTCTGGACAAAAATAGTTTTTTCTCGATCAGGGACTGTGATCGTACAAGTGGTTAAAACTGTTAAGAAGGATTATTATATTTTTTTTCTGAACTGCGTTGTGAAGGTTTGGCACACCCTAACCACTGATGTTGTATTGGCGACCTGTGTGGCAGCTTTAGAAGAGAGTTTAAGGGAGACTGCCACCAAATGACAGGTTGCAGCATGTATAGACATTTACCGCTATCTAGTTCTGTCTAGTCCTACTTTCAGCTTGGACTAATAACTACACTTTCGTTTCGGGATAACTCACTTGGTACACTTATCGTTCACGCACCGCACGCAAAACTCCGGTCGAAAGACTCTAGTTTCTCAATTTTGCCACGAGAGCGCAAACAGCGGGCTACGCGGAACTGACATCTGAGCCACGTGACTAGCGCCTGCCTCGTGTAGAAGAGCGCAGCTAAATAAAGCGTAATTGAACCGGCGGTCCAGCCAGAGTTTCACCAACTTTACTGTCAACGCATTGATTTTTACCGAAATGTATGTTATAAATTTGTCACCTTAGCGACATCAAATTTATAAAACTTGACGTAGCATTGTGTTAATTTACGTGGTGTTAATGTCATCTTGCCTCCGTGACATAATTTGTTCAGTGGGCTTGAAAACGAAACAGAAACCAATGTAAAATGCAATGCAAAATAAGTTAAGCGAACACAGAACCAGTTAGAAACAAAGTCAAGCCGTTGACAGGCGTTCACCCACTTCAAAACTCGATATGGATATAATTTTTTGTTGGGAAATTTATGAAATGTGACACCATGCATGTGTGGCTTGCCGTGCTGTCGGGAAGTACTCGAGCAGCCACCGTGAGCGCACGTCACCGCCATCTTGGATTGCCCGGAAGTAGCCGTGGGGGCGTTTCGTTCGTAGTCGCTTCCTACAGATAGCGCAGCACGTTTTGATCGCGCGAGCATTCGATGGAAAGTTGCGCAGATTTCGGAGCGAGTGAATGCTTTCAGCAAGCAAAGGAACACACAAATAAATTCCTTTTTTTGAAACAAACGAGCCACGTGCCTCCTTAATTATTGAGTGTAAAGTTGGAGCATCCACGTGCACCAGGAAGCTAGCGATAAGCCAACTGGCGCTGTTTTCTATTAGGCCTATCGACTGTTTTGAAACGCAGATTTTGAACTGCTAGATGGGCACCATCTAGTGACAGTTATATCTTTAACCTTGACCCACCCCCCTGATGGGGAACCTTGATGTGTTCCCTGGTGCACATGGATGCACCAACTTTACACTCAATAATTTTAAAGGAGACACGCGGCTTGTTTGTTGTGTAAAAAGACATTTCTTTGGGCATTCTTTCGTTTGTTGAAATCAAGTGCCACATAGAAGTAAATAATGGTACACGGTGCTGGATGCTGCAGCCTGTCATTTTGTGAATAGGCACCTTGAACGGATGTCGATCTCGGAGGACTTGTTTGATGAGCTCGGTGAACTGCTGATATAGCCTTTGGCTGCTCTTACTTTGTTTTTAGTACATTTTTACTTTTAAAAATAAATTTCTTTCACCTTTTACCGTTTTGACTAAACTCGGCTGGGTGTTAATGGGTACCTTATACCCATTCCTTTACATTTTGTGATTTTCGTATGGCAATAAACACTACATTCATTCATTCAACCGAACTAAGAAACACAGGCCATGCTCTCGTTAGCAATTATTGCTGAGAGACGATCGAGATCATGGACTGTGTTTGTTGGTTAGGTTACGAAACTACATTTTCTAAGGAACAGCCGGCTGTTGGGATGCGGGAAGCAAAAGAAAAACACCCCAAATGCAAGGAAGGAGATATAAGTTATAACAAGCGACCAAGTTGTGGTACAGTAAACCAAACTTTATATGTTATGTTGACAAGTTTTCGTTTTTATAGCATAGATGAAATAGGACCCGTTTTGCTTCGCTATGGACTGTATTGACTATGTCGTGATGTAACCTTGGACGAACCTTGGCTCGAACTACTCTTTTAGACGAGAGTAGTTTGTACAAGATGTAAGAGAGCGCTAACCAAGCACCAAGTTGTTCGGTTGAGTACGGTACTGGTAGTCAGTCAGAACTTAAAAGTGATGTTCCTAGCACCATCTACGAATTTACAAGATCATACCTTTAGTTCAGGAACCACGTTGGTCTGTGACATTCAATTGATGTCTGTCCAGTGTCTTGTTTACATCGTATAACGTGGACACCGCCCAGCAACACGACAGGCGGCTGTATTTCCGCGTCATAAACGAAACTACAAACCACCAACCGCCCACGAAACGACACCAGTGTACCGGAAATACCAATGCAGATACTAGATATCGAGCAGACGAGACATTCATACATAATGCAGAATGAATGCTTCCGGGATCAGACGATCAAGGAGCAGGTGACATCTAGGAACACATTTTAGAATTTACCCTGATCGAAACCGAAACAAGTTGTTCAAATTTTTTTTCCGTTGAATTAAAGTTTAATGCCTTTTATTCCATTTTGGACAGTACTGAGCCTGTATTGATTTAATTTAGTTTAATTTACTTCTTTCGGTACGCTGAAGTAACGCAAGTTGAGGTGTGCGTCTATAAAAACATTCTTCGCGGCGGTATAGATGGCGCAAATCGGCGCACTAATGTTCGGAGGGCAGCGACGAATTTTAACAATTGTAGGTAGCGGCGTCAACGGCGTTTCCATAAAGGATACAAGCATACACCAAGGCCAGCTGAGATAGTAGCTGCACTTTACGCCGTCAGCTTTGTGGTCTAGGACGATATATGGTAAACTGCGTGGTGTACAGACATGTGAAGAGACGTCCAGTACCGTACGGCATGAGAACCTAAGGAGATTGGAATCTGAACAAAATTTATGCGGGAAAATTCGTAGTTTACTCAGCTACATATGGGGTTAACAGATGCAGGTCGGAGTGCTGTTTTCTTTCAAATAGTATAGACGGTTAAATAATAATTTGTAGGCCAGTGGGAACTTTGTATAGTGTTTAAGAACGACCCTGAATAAATGTTAATTTTACTTTTATTATCCTATTACAGGTTGGGTGATCGTGAATATTCTAAGGTTGATCTCTCTCTTAAGCAAAAACTTAACGGTAACAGGCTAGTTACATGCAATACAAGGTTGACTGGGTGGCTTCCTAGTTTCCTCTTTCTTAAAGAAAGTTTAAATGTTATTGCTTGCAAATTAACATGCGCTTGGACCAATCACTGCATACGTTATATTTTCCATGCACATTCATTAAGTGAAAATACACAGCGTTATTTTTAATGTAAGTTTCTATGTGCCGTTCGGATATTATCCATTACCCGTAATTTTTAGTTCTTACTTTCAGAATGCTTTTTTCGCTACAGATTCAAAGTAGACTTGATCCTTCGAGCTCGGTAATCCGAGTGTATATGCGCGCACGCCTCCTATAAAAGTGTCATAGCGAGGGCAGTCGCCATCTTTCAGTGACTGTGTGAACATTGCTGTCGTTTTTTTCTCGCACATGTCGCATGTTGGTAACTCTGAAGACACCCTTAATACCATCGACAATGACAAGAATTATGGGCGCTGCCAAGGCTCCCTCCCAGAAGGCCTTATCTCCTCCAGCCAGTCCATCGTCTGACCACCCTGATGTTGCTGTTGGTTCGTCGTTTCGGACTCCCGGTGCATTAGGCTCTTCAATCGCCTGCCGCCCATCTCGCCGTGACATGCCCAAACGGTCATCTCTACCGGCATCCCCACATGACGCAGTCTCTTCTTCTTGTGACAGCGGCTCGTCCAGTTCCGGCCTTCGCTCTCCTGGTCTTTCGAACACTTGCCCTCTAACTCCTGTCGTTGCAATGGTGACATCTCTAGCACGTCACCGGTCCCTTGTAGCCAAACGTTGAACCCGTCTCTTGATTTTCAAGCTCTCCAAGCTGAATTCTGCACTGTTAAGGACAACTACTCGAAGCTTACCCGAAACTACTCAACAAGAAACTCAACAATTCTCGTCCGGCTGATACTCCTTTGGACCTGCTGTCACGGTCTTCCCGCCGTAGGCTGTCGCTGGCACCTCCAGAGCTTTCCTCCAATCAGCTGCTTATGAAAGAACAAATTCATTCACTCAACCACAATGCGATAAGCAAGGTTCAATTCAAATATCTTCCTTCACAACAGTCATTGCCGTATACACCGGCCGCTTCTTACACCCACGAGTGTGTTCAAGCAACTATTTCCCGCAAAAATCAGATCTCTTCCTCTTTCGCTTCCAGCAAACGTCGCCGATGCCCACCTTCTGTCATCGAGGACCAATCATGGATGTCAAATCCCCACTCCTTTTCGTTGGCCCTGCCATGACAGCCCCCATGCCAGCCACTCGTCTCGCCTGTCACACCCTGTCGCTTTCAACAGTGACAGCGACCTGGAATCTGCCTCCACTGCTTACCAGCCGCATCGCCATCGCTCTACCACTTCTTTCCATGCACAGAGTCATTCACACTCTCACCGTCTGCCCGTCTTTTTGTCAACCTTCCCTGATGAATCTGCAGTCTACCATTCTGATCAGGACGAAAACTCAGGACACGCTCATTTTGAAGACAACTCTTGCGACGAAGATTACTCAACGGGCATTCCGTTATCCAACCTTCTCAAAACAGTCGAATATATCGTACCAGACTGTTTTCTTTTATAATCCGGCGTCTCCAAGTTCAGAACCAGTTAAAAAACAGAGGATTATCAACCGATTTTGGCTTCGGCCTCCACGACAGAAATCTCATGCAATGAGCCGTCCTAGGCCAATCGACCACCTTCCTTACAACTCTCCTACACAACGGAGGTCACCTCCTTGGCAAAGGTGAAGCATTGGAGCTTGACAAGTATCCTCCCCCGCCACCTCCAGGTCGTTAGTCATCATTCTTCAAGCCCTTCGGCGATGGGGTAGCCAACCCAAAGAATTTTGACACCACTCCCAATCTGAATTTTTAATGGCCGAAGCGAAGACGGATTTCAGTACCACCATGAATATCCCAAAGAAGATTGAAGTCGACAAGATCCTACTGCTGGGCCTTTGTGCCCCATCAGAAGCCTTTATCACCGCCACTAATGCTTTATGCGAAAAGCTGTCGTTCAAACACAACCAACTTGAGGCAAAATGTTTAACCTTTCTCATCAATCAAGTCTTTAAGAAAGCTTACTTTGCCACCTTCCACTCGATGAACTGGCTAACCAAAGCCCTCTTCAACTGAATGTGCCTTCTCCGTGACGTCGCTCTAAGCTCCGCCCGAGCATCAATGATTCCACTAAACATGAATTACGGAACCAACCCATTCATCAATCCAATACCCTTTTTCGTAGCCTGATCCCCAAAGTAGCTCCATATTTGGACATTTAACGAAACAACAGTCTAAGCCTTTCTACAAGAATCAGTCAAAACCTTCTCCGTCAAGGTAACAAGGATGGTTGGTGTAAACCGAGGAACAATCCTAACTACGACGGTCACAACTCAAATTACTACAGGAACCCTTCTGACAACCAGTCCTTTCGAGGCAGATCTTCCAATCGGGAAGAGGAAGAAACAACAACAACCTCAGGACAATCCCCGACCGCTGCAGCTGCTACCCGTCCCGAAGCTCTAAGGGCAAGCCTCGCAACAGCATATGACGCAAACCACTTGTCATCCCTACCCGTCGGAGGCCGCCTTCGTCATTTCCTCCCAGCCTTGCAAAACATAACTTCAAACCCCCAAATTCTCATCATCATCAGCGAAGATTTTCGTCCCACTATCATTAGCAAACTGCCCTTATTGACTCCACCCCCTTGGGCCTTTGTCCCTGTCGCCTGTCGTCTGAAGTCCAGGACCTCCTGAGGAAAGGAGCCATCGTGGAAAAATCAGATCCCTGTCGCCCAGGATTCTGCAGTTCAATCTTCCTTCAAACTAAGAATTTGAGCTAAGAAACGATTGAAAGACTAATTTTCAATCTAAAAACCTAAATCGGAAAATGGGAAACCTGCAATATAAAATTGAAACCTTGGACTCCATTCGGCAATCTCTAAAACCAAATGGGTGGACGATATCCATAGACCTAAAAGGCGTATCTTCACGTTCCTCTCCACACATCAGTTCGTCACCTCTCCCCAATTCAGGTATGACAATAAGGTCTACGGATTTCTGCCTTTCGGATTGAACTATGCACCCAGAATTTTCACAGTCATCCTTAAACCAATTTTGACACATCTTCATCAAAACTAAATTACCGCAAGTGACTGTCTTAATGAGTGGCTCAAGGCGAAAGTCCAGATAACCTCATTCCCAGCCGAGACATCACCACCGACATTCTCAACCAAATAGGATTCGGCGTGAATATCTAAAATCAAGACTCACCTCAGCTCAGCAGTTCATCTTCCTGGGAGTTTCTTTTGACTTCGTGTCTGCAACTGTAATCCTATCACCAGACAGAATCGAGGACATTGTGACATTTTAGAGTTCCTTCTGAGGAAAGCCACATTACACTCTCGTGGAACTCAACTCCCTTATGGATTCAATGGCGAATTTGGTCCCTTATGGCAAGGATGATAAGGTCTTTCCACTACAGCCACATCGACAGGTGGGGGGGGGGGGGGATAATCATCACACAACAGCCACACAACCCCTGGACGCTTGGATAGTGGACGCATTAACCTTTCCTTGGAAGAACCTTCATGCCTATCTCTTCCCTCCATTCAAGATTCAGGGTCTGTTCCTACTAATAGCTCCAAACTGGCTGTCAGAGCCACGCTTTCCACAACTTCTAAACATCCTAATCGATTGCCCAACAAGCTTATCAGATGTCCCAGACCAGCTCTCTCAGAGAAAAGGCACCAAATTCCACCCTCACACCAGCACTCTGAACCTACATGGGTGGCTATAGTACCATTAAACTCATTAAAGAGGTAGGAATTCTTGAGGAACAATCCAGTAGAATTGCCAACAAAGCAATCAGAGACTCAACAAATAAAATTTACGACATTCATTGGAAAAAATAGTTTCATTGGTCAATGGAAGGAAAATTAATCCTTTAAAATCCATTATGCCCGAACTTCTAATTTTCCTCACGGATCTCTTCAAAAAAGCCTTAAAGGCTCAACCATCTTGGTATGTTGCTCTGCCTTAAACTCTGTATTCAAAGTTGCGGGGCAGAACTGTCTACCTTGACGACTTCCACATTTCTACGCTCATCAAATCCTTTAAAGTCGAAATACCCGCGATTAGATGTGTCTTCCCAGATTGGGACGCCTCCATCATCCTGGATACACTAATGAAAGAACCCTACGAACCCCTCCAGAACGTTGGCTTACATCTGCTCACTCACAAAACTGTATTCATGGTAACCCTCACAGCCAGCTTGCGCTGCAGTGAAGTCCAAGCATTATCCATCGATCCAGTCTACTGCTCTTTCTTCACAGACTTCATCGCGGCTCATTGAATACCATGATCCTCATTCCGTGCTAAAACCTAAAAGCCTTGTGAACCTTCATCATTCCAGCACTCACAAACATACTCGGTAACACACCTGAACGTCTCCTCTGTCCCGTATGTGCACTACGCATCTACATCAACAGGACCGAAGACAGTGAATTTCGCAGAGGCCGAAACCAACTTTTCGTTCCCTTCAAACGGGACTTTGGCGTGACCTCACTTGGATCAAACCTGTCGTCCTAAATGCATACGAAGACATCGACATCGACTGCACTGACAACAACATCAGTGTGACAGTGCATGAACTGAGGGCCGTCTCAACATCATGGTCTTTGAACAACAACATCCCAGTTCCTGAGATCCTCACAGCATCCTGGAGAACACACACCAGTCTTCACATCACACTACTTCAGGGTGATGGCTATGCAAGCCAAGGTCT
Source organism: Lithobius niger (assembly GCA_023313725.1). Taxonomy (NCBI): domain Eukaryota; kingdom Metazoa; phylum Arthropoda; class Chilopoda; order Lithobiomorpha; family Lithobiidae; genus Lithobius; species Lithobius niger. Next base: position 10,943 of record JAHWFP010049854.1, on the reverse strand, counting down.
ACATCATCTTGGACCCATCGTCGCAGCCAGATGTGTCACCAAACCTCCTTAAGCACTTTAAAGGAAAAAAGGGAAAGATAACCATCACTCCTGTTTTACTGTTTGTTTTCAATAAAGTGTGAGGTCTGTGACGTTTCGGGGAATCAGCTCGTAACCCTGGGTTATTCGTCAGGTGGTGCCCACCACCATCATTTGACGAGATCAACTGTACATGCTAAAATGTACAGGTAATGGATACCCGAATGGCACATAGAAACAGAAAATTGCCGGCCCTCTGCTCGGGCCTGCTAAATTTTGTTTCTGTGCCTAAACGGAAATATACATTACCTAAACCCACACTACTGCCCCTCTTGAGCCACCACCGCGACGAATAAGTGCTTTTATACTGAGCTGGAAGGATCAAGACAATTATGAATCACTAGAGAAAAATCATTCTGAGAGTTAAAATGGAAAAATTTATAGGTAAGTATCCGTTTAGGCAATAGAAACAAAATTTGTACGGCCCGGGCAGAGGGCCGATAATTTCCTGTTTTTCAGAAAAGTAAAAACGGTCATCAGAATCAGAATCAGAATCAGAAATCATTCATTCGACAACTGGCTGCATGGGGTCACGACTCAGAACGAGTGGTGGAACATGGCATAGAATTATCTTGGCGATCCTTTATGCCGCTCCTGTCATAAAGAAGCGCTTCTTTGGCAGACTTTCCATCTCTATTTTACTAAACTTGGATAATTCGGCAATCGTAGTTTGAGGTATCCATCCCGGAAAGGTTGATATTATCTTATCTAACTTTCAATGCGGTCCAATTTTCTTAGTGCGAATTTTTTTAAGCTATTTTTATCAAACTGTCGTAACAGGCTGTTAGATGAAAAACAATGGGACGCTATGGGGGCCAACACTTCATAGTTCTTTTTGTATTGCCTGTATAACTGCTCTTCATCTAGAAGCCTAGAGTTGATTGCTAACCGGAAGTAGTAGCCAATTGGTTGACTGATGGACTACCTCTTTCACACGACATGTTGCTATTGAGTAATTCCTCGGCGGGAATCTATTGTTCAGATTCGCATAAATGCAGCGATTCTGGGCCTAGAGTTCATTTCAGTTGAAGTTTGGTTTCGACCTAGCCAGTTGGAACCTCTTAACTACTAGGGCTAGTGCAGCTAAAATAGATACTAATGTTCAATACGTATTACTAGGTGCAAAGTCCCCTAGCCTAGCAGCAGTGACAGACTGAGATTCAGCAACAACTTTGAATTTTGGTGGGCTCAATCTAAGTCTGTCGCTACTGCCAAGCTAGGGGACTTTGCAGCGAGTAACGCATATTAGACACTAGTGTTTGTCGCAGGTGAGTGTTACAAGGTATCATCACCGGCAGCGACAGCAATGCCGCCTGAGTAATAGCTCGCAAACGACCTCTTCTTCAGTGCAGTTAAAGGAAGCCACCAACGGGTACATACCGACGAGTGCACCGACAGCGGCTGGCTAGACGGTTTGCTTTCCTTAGACTGGTTACCAGCTTGTCTTATTACCCGATTTTTGCCTTTCACGAGTATTTGTTGGGAGCCATGGCCCACAGCCGTACGGCCCATCCAAAATTACAATAAGTTTGCCTTTCAGTCTTTTTTGAAGAATGTAACGATGCAGGAGCGCAACAATGAAACAAAAACGCACAGTGCAACATATCCGCCATTGCAGTGCTGAGAGCCGATCTCGTGCATCAAAGTGACGGAATTGCTCTGAGCACTAAAATGGCGGATGCATTCATGATTATTATATCATATCAAAAACCAAAACTAGTAAAAAGGGCCGCCAAGTTCCGAATGGTTCGGCCCTTCAAATGAGTGACATCAACACACCAAAACATTCGCCAAGTTAATCGCACCGCTTAATAATTCGAAAGTTAAATGAAAACTAGAACATTGCTACTTCCGGTAGCAATGTTCAAGTTTTCATTTAACGTCCAAAGTATTATTCGGTGCGATTAAGTTGGCGAATGTTTTGGTGTGTTGATATCACTCATTTGAAGGGCCGAACCATTCGGAACTTGGCGGCCCTTTTTACCAGTTTTGGTTTTTGATATGATATCACTCCTTTTTTTTAAATTGTGTATTGACTCAACTCCACTACCGTGCAGATGAGTAATAAAGTGCCACGTCAACAAGAAATTGGTTTTCAACAATTTGCTACTACTTTTTGCATATAGGCCGATCCAGTCTCAATTTAGTCACCTCTTTATTTGCTTTTGGTTTGGTTTTAATTTTGTTGTAATTTGTTGTATTAGTTAGTTTTGGTGTGTTGATATCACTCCTTTGAAGGGCCGAACCACTCAACTTGGTGGCCTCCTTACCAGTTTTTGGCTTTGTTTATTTTGCTTTGTTTTTACACTTGGTTTATTTTTCGTGAATTGGACGTGAATACAATTTCTGTGCATCATTGTTTAGATTTATCGTGATACACTAGTGTCTGCCTAGGCACGTACGTCAGTATACACGTTCTCACAGTCGGAACTTTGGCCGTCCAATGAGAGACGATGCCCACAATACTAACAATGGTTGTAACAATATTTTCGTACTTACGCGCTATCCCACGCCATCCTCGTTACACCCCTAGGCTCCAAACCATAAAAGGTGCGCAGTTCGTATCGTACTGCAACCATTCGCCCAATTTTATAGCTGGAAGCCTTCCCGTTATCTCGGTATCGATGAATAATCACCTTATGGAAATTAACATGGGGATGAGCGGCTAGCTAGGTAGTAACACATTTTCAACGTTATTGAGGGGCAGATTTTACATTGAAAGCAGGATAGCTGGCATTCAAACACGAGTTAATTTTTGTCAGGTGGGTCATTGCTCTCGATTTCAACACAATTTAAGCTTTTGTACCGCATTATTATTTTCCCCCAAGTACCTGAAATGTGCCCAACTATGCTTTAAGATATAAGACACTAACGCAATGGCGTCGCGCTACAATGGTTTACAACCTCGACAATTGAATTGATGTGATGTTTGTTGTGATGTTTGTTGCCTAACTTGGCGCGACACACTAGCGTGTGTCTAGATAGACTGGCAATACATCAATTAAAAAAAAAAAACGTTAAGAAAGAATTTTTTATTCAAGTGTCAGCAACCACAGCAAAATAACAAATTCGTGAATCACAGACTGGCCATTGGAATTGTATTAATGGTACTAACCAAAATAAAAAAATAATAAAAAGTATTAAACAAGTATTTTTTATGAACCACAGTAAATTAACAAGTGAATTATGCATTTTAAGACTTTATTGTATAGACTACTTAAAATTAAAAATAAAGTTGCAACCTATATTAAAATTAATTGTTCGGATTGTTCCACCAGAAAACATGTGTCTTAACTATTCTTTATTTCTACCATCGTCTTTGTCAGCAGCATCTTCTTCCCAAATCTTAACTGATGTTGAATTCCCATTGCAAAACCTCAGAAGCCTCAATCTTCAATTCTTCACTCGAAATTTGAATTTGAATTTGAATTTATTATGAGAGGCTAATCGGTCCAAACGCCATACACTCTCCTCTAACTTACGTACTAACTCGAAACGTTTTTCCCACACCAAAAAAGGAATAAGAAATGTGGCCTCGCCAGCAACAGTCATCGAGCGCGAATGGAATGGAATGGAATTTTATTGAGGGTAACCAGGAGCTAATGACATATACCACGTACGTTTATTATACTCCTGGGGTAACTACCCACCCTGCACACACTAAACACTAAATTACAGACTAAATTACAGACCAACAGCAGAACCAGATGTATACAGACCAAACGCAGCCAACAATACTCGTCGGACCGGTCAGACTGAGAGACAAACAAGGGGCTACAGCGACTATCTAGTCGCATTCGTCTTCTGTACAGTTCCTCCACTTCCAATGTTGAGGCGCACACCTCTATCATGCACTACAACAGCTATCTCTATTATATAATCTAAAAACAGTAACCATCAGAATTGCCCGTTACAAATGTGTTACCTTTTAAGCTAATTTACGTTTTAGGCATAATTGTCAGCGTTTAGGCATAATTTACAACTTTAATTTCGAAAGTATAGCAACTAACGGATATTTGGATTGTATACAGTAAGCCTATTCATTTTTGCAACACGGTATGCCTCCGCGCACACAATTACAGTGTTACAACGTAATGCGCAACGTAGCCTAATATATATCAGTGGTAGTATAGGGAGGGACAGGAGAAACGCTGCAGCAGCGACTCGTAGCAACTATTGAAGTTGCCATGGTAACGTGATTTTAGATCTAATTTTCATTTTTTAGGCCTAATTTTTTTAACGGCAGTTTTAGTTTCGTAAGTAGCGGATAGGCCTAATGGAGAATTTGGTTCGATCGTAAGCCTATTCATTCATGCAACAATGCGACAAGACTCTTTTAAACGAAGCTAAAATGTTTTTGTTTTTACGGCTGCGTTAACATAAATCTGTAGGATTTCAATTCGACGATGTTATTATTTAATTTAGTTACGTCGAAGAAGTCTGTTAGCTATAAGGAAGCAACGATGTTTTAATTTGCCATGTTATTTAACTAACCTTTGACACTGAATCGAACGTTTTAAACAGTGGTCGTCAATTTATGGTACCGTTGCGAAGTTGAAAAAAGCGACGGACGGACGGACAAAGTCGTTGCGATTGTCTTCTCAGCCGGCTGTACAGAAGACTAAAACCGGGTAATAAATAGGATATCACCCAGCATTCCTCGGGCTGAGATCCAAACAATGTCTCGACGCTGCGTGTCTCGACATTGTTAGCCCTCAGCACTCGGTAACTGGGTAATATCAGGAGCCTATAGAAAACATATAGGCTTCTGGTAATATATACATCCCAACTGTTGAATGAGTCCTCATGGGATAGCTTCAGGTCCGGGCTCCCTGGAATAAAAAAATCAACTCACCGGGATAGCAGCTCAATTAAAAAAAAATATTTTCTCCTCGTTTTGGGGGCGGCACCAGAACCGCAGAAATGGTATACGAAGAAACCAAAATTGGTAAAAGATGCGATTTGGTATAATAATGTCTCTCTCGCTTTTTGCAATCAATAAAAAAAAAAAAAAGAAAAGATAAAGAAAGTCTGTAGAAGAAGCCACCGCTCAAAAAACGTCTCCAGCTATTATTGAAAAGCCTGGGAACCCACAAGGTGTTTTGGATCTTGTAACTCTCAGGGTCGCGGACACTTTACTACGTCTCGTTGCATTCCATTTCTTTGAAAAACGCGTCGGGAAAACGTCCTTCCAAGTTCTTGAAAGGTTCGTACTGTAATCTTATTCGTCTTCGTGTCGACATAAGCTGCAAAGTTGGCAGGCGTTTAAGGACATACCGTCTACGGACAGGCCAAGCGAAGAAATTCGATGCGCCTTTAAAGAATGCAAATATGCAAAATTACGAAGTTCTCGACTACAGTTACTGTTTCTTCCTAGACTTCAATTTAAAAGTACTGCAAGTGCGATTAAGAATTCCATAAGTATAAAAGCCTTAATTTGCCCTTACCTGCAAAAGCACTGACCGTATCACGCTCAGTGATGATGTGCAGTGCTGCTAAGGCAGCACATACATTTTCCCCATTGGGTTTGTCCATTGTTCATGTCGTAGTACTGGAGACGATTAGTTGTCCCACTCTTAAGGAAAATATGCTTGCCATGCATTGTGAGAGCTGGGAACGTGCTTAGCAGTATAACTGCAAAGTCAGTACCATCACATTAGATTACGACATTAGAAAATTTAGTGTATGAGAGGCATGAAGCACGAGTCGTGTATCATCTTCTTCCTGTGATGATATAAAGCTGTAACATTAGTCACTAATGAAGATGCAGACATTTGAAAGCACACTTTCCCATGTGTAAGGCACACAACTTTGTTACCTAGTTTCTCAGTAAATTCTAGAAGCTGCCATTCCTTCCACAGGACCTTGATAAGCTCAGATTTGTTGTGATTGTTGCGCAGAAATTTTCTCACTGGATGAGCAAACACGTTGTTTTCAATATGCAAGGTGTCCTCTGAAGCCCTCTGTATTCTTTCAGTGGTTTTCATAGACATATTGTTATATGTATTGAACACGGTCAACACGAGGTCGAGGACCAGAACTATGAAAGATTTTTGAAAAGAGCTTTTCTGGTAGTAGGCTAAAGGTTTTCAGGACCTCCACTAACTTGTGAACCAGACTCATTCCATCTATGGTGAAATCTTTTGTGGGATGTCTTCTGCAGGCTCACAGCTTTTACTGAGCATACCCATGAGCTTCGACACTACGGTTTTCCAAATCTCTTTTTCTATGATAGCCATCAGGGCAAAGAGGCCCCGGTCTGTGTTAAGTATAACTTGTATAACAATGTACAAAACTTCCTAGTCTTTGTTTTGACATAGGTGAGTGAAATGCTTCTGGTGATACACCTTCCTGAACATACTCCACTACGCGAAGTGTCATACGCTTTTTCACCTCATAAGCCTCAGCGGTGTCGTTTCTGACGTCCATAGGAGCTAGCATACTAGTTGATAGGTTTACTAGGTGTGTTTGTTTGAAAGAGTTAGTCCACACATTCACAATATGTCAATCATTACGGAAACATCTCTTTCTTCTTTTCTTGATTGAGGTATCTGTGCTTCTCTAAGCATCCACAAGAACTCATCAACATCTGAGAGGAAATAGTACTTCTCAACAGCAGCTGAATGCTTATTAAATTTGATTGTTCCAGATGGCCCTTGGGTGTCTTTGTTAAAAGTCTCCTCTATCAGACTGCTTGCTTCGTTTACCCTTTACCATTGTGATTTCTTCTTTATCTCCTCTATCACTTGGTCGACAGGTATCTTCACAAATGGATTAACTTTTACAATTTGGATACAGAGACGTCCCCTCTCTTAAAGGATGGTATAACACTGATGATTTTTTTTCAAATGCCATCATGTCAGCATAATATACTGGAAGGTAATGTACATCGTTGAGATAGTCGTAAACTAAAGGCAACGAAATCATCTTACGACTACAAGCCAGATACAACGACCAGTTCCCTTCACTTGTTGCTTGAACTGTCATCAAAAGAACATCTACTATGTCAAGGTGGGACATCCAAAACGACGAGGACTCTATCTCAACTACGCTTGCATCATTCATAAGCACAGGAATGCGTTCTACCTAAAAATAGGAAGTGACGTGTAACTCATTAACGATGCTCCTTAGCATCTTTGACAACGGAACATAATTTGTATCTTACAGTAGGAGTAACAATATTGATCCCTATAAAAAGGTGTCTAGAATGCGAAGATTCAGAGTTATGAACCCTTTTCCCTCTTCTGGACAAAAATTACTGCCTTGCACATAAAAACGGGTCCGTAGTTCCGAAATTATGCATTCTAGACACTTTTTCATAAGGACCAATAATGTTCCTTTCACTGTATTCTACAAGTTATGTTCAGTGGTTAAAACCGCTTGGGAGCACCGTTAGTGAGCTACACGTCATTTCCTATTTGTAGGCGGAAACGGGCATCTGCCATCTTGAATGACGTCATAAATACCAAAAGCTACCCCAAATCAAAAAGTATCATGCCAAAACATTATACTCAAATAGTGCAGAATCAAATGGCATGGGCGAAATTCACTCCCCAGAGATGAAACCGGACACCCTCTCTGGCTCTAGGACTATTACGTTTTCAGTTTGCGCACACTGGCTACCAAACGCTGATGACCCCTGACCCAGACAGACTCGTCACTTTAATATGAATATTTCTACCGTAAATAAATAAATACGCCTTTGTACAGCAAATTCGAAACCTTTAGCTCGCTAGCTTTGTCATTTTTTTTTCAATATTTAACCGAGTTTCACTAATACTTGTATTTTAATTGTTCACAACGACAACCCAGGAGCTGACGGCGTCTTTCACAGTGCAGACAATACGTCGGAGGAAAAGGAGGGAGTGGTAGGGGAGGAAAAGAGAAGAGAGCAAGATTCAAATATGAAAAAAGTAGGGAGGTGATCGTGGGGAAACTTATGTATTTGTTCCAATATAGAAACCAAAATCCCCCCGCCCCCCAAAAATGTGGCGTGGTGAGATGAGTTTAACACACTTTTCTTAACTGTTTCTTAACACAAACGTTTTAACACACACAGAAAGATTTCTCTTTTAAGCCGTGTATTTGCAGTCGTAATGCAATTTCAAGGAACTTGATATCCCCCTTTACGCTTCTGGAGTTTTTGTATGATTAGTACTTAAAATAGTCATATTGAAAAGTCCCAATCTGGCGGTGTTGACGACGACTGTGTTGCCATCCAGTGAGAGGTAGTGTAAACCGCGCTAAGCGTTGCCATCCAGAGGTCGTGTGCACGTTTGTAAAGACATTGTTGTTGACAATCAACGCAGAATCAACGTAGCATTGTTATTAGACGGGTGTTCGTCTGGGTAGGGTAGCCGTCTGGGTCGGGTGGCCGTTTTGCAACACTGCAACTCGTTTTTATTAATGTAATGTACTGTAATGTACTGTAATGTAATGTAACGTAATGTATTTATTAGGACCGCAACCCAAAGTTATGCACCCACCCTACAAACTACAGTATGGTAAACTGTCTACCAATCCAACAAATGTACATAACCATACACAACTCCAATGTCCTTCATGCTGCAAAACACTGCAGCAACAACTAAGTTCCACACACCCTGAGAAAGGTTACAGATTAGATGAACAGTGAACATAGAGAGCAGAGGACAGAGCAGAGTGGCACAGAGGAGAATGGAAGCTAGACCGTAACTCCAGTAGCTCTGACTAATCTAGCAACCGCACGAAGCCGTCGCACCGCATTCCCACCCCCCTCAACCGAGAGGAGACCGCGTAACGATTGGTTATTAATGTAGATCTATTAAGGTGACAAAACCATAAATCCGCACGATTGTTGGACAGTCTTGCTTTACTGTAGGAGCCATTAATGTTGGAACGCACTTCCAGAAAGTGTTGTGGATCGCCTTCAACCAGCAGTTGGAAGAGACAGTACGACACAATTCAATGTTAATGTGGTTTTGTTGCATGTTTTGTTGTGAACCTGTTACATAAACTTGCTTTCTTCCTGTATTACTTTAATTTAATTTAATAAATTTTTGCTCGATCTCTTTGATAAACTCGTTGACAAACTCGTTAACAAACAATGGCAACAAAATGGCAACGGCAGACGTGCTTATGAAAGTACGTGAGTGCACGAGAATTTCAGAAAAAAAAACTGCAGAAGTTGAGTTGAGAAGTTGTGTTTTGAGTTTTTTATTGAGAGCGATAATACCTTCTAAGATTTTCTGCCCTATAGTAGATGGCGAGAGAGTTAATTTAGCTGGAGAAATCCAAGCGGAAAACCCGATATCTTTGACTTGTTGCCACAATCGACATGCGCACTAGACACCACAGGGCCCTTCTCGCCAAAAAATGCCAAGGGGCGACTGAGGCCAGGATCGAACCTGAGAATTGTTTTTTTTTGTTGTTTTGTTTTTAGATTGTACAAACCTGAGGATTTTGTTTTTGTTTTGTCTTTCCTTTTTAGGGAGGACGGACCAAACTGGGGTTTCTTCCCCACGATGATGAGAGGGAAAATTTAGCTGGAGAAATCCAAGAGAAAATATCAGAGTCTTTGACATGCCACAATAGACATGAGCACGAAGCAGCACAGGGCCCTCCTCCTCCCCAAAATGCCTGCAAAGATGAGGAGTGGCTATCAATTTTTCAAAACGTTACTATGCTGTAACAACGAAGTGAGGTGATTAAAGGCGCCTATTCACCATTGCGATAGCGTTGCCCATATTCTAAAGACAGCGTCCACGTTCCAGCTCCTCCGTCAGCCAATAGGCTGATGTGGGTCACATGATCTCGTTTTCGTTATGAAAATGCTGCGAATAGTGTTGTTCCGTTTTTAATTTACCGCTATTTTCTTTATATTGCTCGAAGATTCTGCGGTGCTGTATGTAGGATTGAATATGTGAAAAGGCGCTTTTAAAAGGCCCCCACACACTAAGCGGCCAACAAGAATGCTTACGGAATATGGAGCACCGTGCACTTGGCTGCCGCAGCCAGTCAGTCGCAGAAGCCACTCGGATCCCTGGCGGCGTGAAGACGACCAGAGGGCGACAACACTTGCTCCGTATTCATTTTTCACCACGTGATCAAGAATTATCAATGAAAAACGGACGTGGCCGCACGGCATGTTACTGTGTTTTTTGGCCACGACGACCACTGGCCGTACTTCCGGTTTCCCAGTGCACGGGGGCCCTAAGGTGTAACAAGGAGACCAACAGACCGAGTAGATATGCAACGATGCTTTAGCGCTAGGAAAGTAACATTGTCGGCTAGCAAAAGATTAATTTGCTAATAGGGTTAGTAGCCGTGCTCTGTTTGCTATTTACTCCACAATCCTAGGCAATTATTATGTCTTGTTCTAGGGAGTGTAGCTAAGATTGTATCGCGGTTAGAGATTAGTGATTCTCTTCTGCGAGGTCACGCCTTCCGTTTCGGATGGAAGGCTTCGCCGTTCAGCATGTGCGTAGTCGTAGAGTTAGTACGTCACTTCTTAAGGAAAATTGGAAATTAGCCAACGTCACTTCTTGTTTGGGTATCCTTTGCTGCATACCCTAAGACAAGCTTGGCTTGCTAAATTTAACTAATACTGATCTACGACAGGTTCTTGGGGTTCCTCCTCACTTTTCTCGTTCTCTGCGTCGATTTCGTGCAATTGCAGCCTTCTGCCGCGACTCTGGCGAACTGGTCTGGCTAGAGTAATACAAGTCTGGCGAACTGGTTTTAATAGAGTAATACAAGTCTGGCAAACTGGTGTGAATAGAGTAATACAAGTCTGGCGAACTGGTCTGAATAGAGTAATGCAAGTCTGGCGAACTGGTCTGAATAGAGTAATACAAGTTTGGCAAACTGGTCTGAATAGAGTAATA